>JAGFPH010000002.1:52995-64027 GCA_018207615.1 Philaenus spumarius
TTTCATCAAGAATAATATAACGATACAATCCCTATAGTTATGATTTATTCATTTTCTACTGAATGTAATGGCCGCCATTTTGAATTGGGTGGTAAGAAATGTTTTATATTTCTGTAGTTTGGCCTTTGTACACTTATGAAATATTCATCTTATTAGGCCTACATCAGTTTTTGAGATAAAAATTGAGAAGTAAAAAATATAATGATGGCTATGTGTAAAACTAGGGAATTTTTGACATTTTAATAATGATATTTTTCAAATTGTCTCTGGCCCAGAAACAATACTAAAATTATTGGTTTAAAGTTCTGAATCACTCTGTATTTTACTTGTAAACTTGACTTTCACACCTTTGTTTTGGCTAAGCATTGAACAATTTCCAAGGGGCTAACATTCTGTCTTGGGCGGGTTATGTTCACCTAAAACTAAAAACAATAAAAAATGCAAACGGCACACGGCTAAACTAAAAAAAGAACATACAACAAAACACAAAGTAAATAAGAACCTAAAACTATAAATTATCCACAAAGATGGAAAGATGTTTCCTACAAACATGCTAGGTAGTCCAAAGAAGACACACCTTTCAACTAAAGCAACATTTACGAAGTAATATTTGTTTTAACCAATGAGTTTATGTTTGTACATTTTACTGACTTTCCCTTGTGTATTTATTGCTGTAGAACACAACTTAAGTCCACTAGGAACTCATCAATATTCATTTTTGTTCTTAATTCTCAGAAATAATTGATTATGTTACATTCTAACTACAAAAATAATAATGAGTAAGAATTCTAGATGTGCATACAAGTTGAATGTTTCAAATACCAGGTAAGGCTTTGTAGTATTTACTATATTTTAACTTACAATTTGAAATAACATACCAAATGAAAGAGCAACTCAAACAGTTTTTCCTACAAGTGTTCAATGTGAGCACCATTCGTCACACAGCACACATAGAGTAGATAGCCAAGTTCCTCCCAAACCTTGTTCAGTGTGTTAGGAGTAATTGTTGCAACAACTGCTTCAATCCTGTTTTCGTAAGTAGGGTAGGTCAGCGGATAGCTGTTTTATGAACAGCAAAAGGTAAAAATCGCATGGCATCAGATCAGGTGAACGTGGAGGCCATGCAAAACAAATTCTGCCTTCCGGCCCCTTGTGTCCAGTCCAACCAGTGAGGCGGCACACCATCTTGCTGCCAAATAAGTTCTGTGGTTCAGCTTTCCAATTGAGGAAAGAGCCATAGTTGTAGCGCATGAAGATAAGAAACACCAGTTACAGTTGCTTCATCAAAAAGAAAGGCCCGTAAACTTTCCGCCGGGATATGACACAAAAAACATTCGTTTAAGGGAGTCTTGTTGCAACTGTAAAATAACGTTATGATTTGCTGACCTCCTGATGCAAAACAAAAATATGAACAATGGGCAAGTGGAAACTTGTATTTTATTTTATTTCAGGGATTCAATAACAGTATAACTGGGAGCCAAAGGAAGGGTGACCACATAATACTTTAGCTTAAAGATTGGGTTTCTCCGGACACAAAAGTGAAAACATGTGGAAATTAAATGAGACCTGAAAAATACACAAGCACTAAAATAAGAGTCCTAATAAGGCTTGAATGGAACCATCTTTACTCTGATGCATTCCAATTATTCACAGAAAACTTGTATTTCTATTAAGAAAGATACAAACAAAAGAATAATCTACTCAAGGTTGGTTTATATACTTTTTTTACTCTCAAACGAAAACGGGAATCTTTCTGAATCACAAGCTTAAATTAACTTAACTTAAACTTTAGTTTCCAAATTCTAAAACCTAGTCCACACTTACAAAAATGTTGCGGAAACATTGTTTGCAAACTGTTTTCCAATTGTTTTCGTGTTTCTCATTTGTTTCTCCGATGTTTGCCGAAAGTTTTCAAAATGTTTCCGAATATTTCGCAAACAGATTGGAAACAGTTTGCAAACAAATGGCAAACATTTAACTTGTTTCGACAAACAAAAAAACAATGTTTTCTGTTTCCCTAACCAAAGCCGAAACAGCTGCCGTGGGTACTGGCCTAATCCTCACTGTTCTCCCATCGAACCCGACTCCTTGGAGCCCCCAACGCATCTGGGGCATTTCTCATAGTCAGAATTAAAAGCAGCACCCCCAAAATAATCCGAGAGGAAATTTTTAATTCTCTTTCTCATCTTCACAAATTCCCTTCATCGCCCCCACGGTGCACCGGGGGCCTTTCGCATGGTCAGTATTGAAATCAACATCCCCAAAAACCCCTAAGAGAAAATTTTCAAGTCTCCGTCGCATCTTCACAAATTTCCCAACCCCAGAGCCATCCAGTGCACTGGAGGCATTTCACATAGTCAAAAATGAAATCAGAGCATCCAAAAACCCCTGAGAGGAAATTTTCAAGTCTCTGTCGCAACTTTTCAAGCTAGTAGAACGTCTTCTTCAGTCAACATCTAGAGAAACACTGCCTAGCTAGTATGGACACAAAACAATGACAAGCATTTGTTTCTATGTTGTTTCGGAACAGTTTGTAAACAGTTGCGAAACAATTTGCAAACTGTAGGCAAACATGGACGAAGAAACAACAAACAGTTTCCTAACAGTTTGTCAACTGTTTTCAAACATTGTTTGCAAGTGTGGACTAGGCTTAAGTCTCACACTTAAACTACAGGAAAAACATTTCAAACAGGCCTTCTAGGTGGGCAGTTTAATCTTCTTGCACATCAGCCTCAAGTGCTTTTTAGGTTCCCACAAAAAGCATGATAAACCCCTAGTGTAACTCGTCAAGGTCCACAAGCTCTGTGTACCTAACGAGCCTTTTGACGATGTTGCCACGGGTAACGTTCTGTTCTTTGTTTAACTTAACAAAGGTTTCATAAATTACCTGTTCGAGAATCTCATAGCTTAGGCCTAATTTGGGTTGTAGAAACCATATGTGAATAACAGTAATAATGTAGGTACTGATAATGAAAACTAACAAAAAAAAGTTAGCCACCTCATGGTAGTTCTCAATACTATAATGAATCATATAAATACTTTAGAATTTAATATTTTACTTTATTTGGGCAAAGAAAGGTTTCTTGCACCAGGTTCAACCTGTGAAAACAAAAATTTATTCTTACAATATAAAAATAGATTTAAAACTAAACAAAACCGACATGCTCACAAAAAATTACAAAAACAATAAAAGAAACCACGAGGTAATGAAACCTGTGAGGGGTGGTTTTAAAACAATATATATTCATACATAAAAGAAAATTCAAATATAAAGTTGAGTTATCCGCAGCCGACTGAGTGCCCAATAAATATACACACAATTATTTACATTCAAATCTACAAACAAAAATTTACTTCTATTCTTTTTATAAACAACACGTACATATTTATGACTTAAATTGGTTTACATACAATATCCACAACACATATAAATTATAAGAGTTTTACAAAAGCTAAATTTTTTTTTTTTTTTTTTTTGTTAATAATAAATACAACTATTTTACGATATGTTCATCGTAGATATGTAGATATGCACTATACACAGGCACTCAGCATACATAAATTTTCACAAGCTAACATTAATTGACGATTGACGTCTTTGCCAAGATCTTCGGTTCGGCGAGTCAGACGGTGTTACGAGACAGACTAATTGAGCCTACCAAAGAAAGTTTGTAAAGACAAAGCTCTTCGACAACAGCTTTCAAAATGCAACTTTTGACTATTTCACCATCACTAAAAGATTTACCTTCCTTAGCTAAAATGTGAGCAATTTTGTAGCTTGCTCGTACTACAGACTCATTTTCATCATTACGTTTAGTAAGCATATTTCTCTGTGACGTCAAAGATACCTTCATAGCATTTACTTTTTCTATTCTAAGTTTACCTGAAAGCTGATCATATTTACTTTGTCCGTGTTTCGTGTCAAAATGTCTTCTGACGTTGTACTCCTTTAACACCGCTATGGATTCATTACAAATGACACACAAAGCACTGTTCCTATTCTCCACAACAAAGTATTGCTCACTCCACTTTTCATTAAAAATACGACACTCATTGTCAATCTTCCTCTTTTTGGAACTAGACATTTCGTTATAAAAACAAATAATACTTTAGAACGGAAAACCAAATATTGATGTAATTGAATGTATAAAAAGAAAACCGGTCTAATTAACTGAAACTAACCAATTAATCATACTATTATTAAAACTCAACCACTGCAGTATTCAATACGTATAAGAATCTCTGACTAACACCACAGACAAACTGGCACTAGTGTTTCAGTGTTGGGGTGGGGAGGTAGTGGAAATAAACCAGTCACGTGGCGGGTACGATGACTTTGTCTGCAAAGTAGTGTCAGCCCAATGCATGTGGAGTGGAGGTGTCAGATTTTGAATGTTTTTCCATTGCTTCGGATGAATCCATGGATATAGGTAGTACCATTTAGAATGGCTCGTGGTTTGCGCAGAAGCAGTAATGCCCTTCTCCCTCCAACACCAGCCTTTGTCGTTTTGTAAGAAAAGTACAGTCTGTGTCAAATCCATCGATTAGAGGGCCGCCGAGCAATTTTTAGCATTGGACGCTCTTTCAATTACAAGTTTCTGCACAGTACTAGGATTATTTAAATAGGACAAATTTTATATATTTGTAATCTGCGTGATATGTTGCAACTAACAGTATAAATATCTTCCAGTTTGGTAAATGTTCGGAATTTATATAATAACAAATATTTCGATTTTTTAAATCGAGACATGAAAAAGTAGTAAAGCGTAAACTTTTTTTATTTTTAGGGTAGAAAGAAACTTCAAGCGGCAAAGTTGTAGAAAATTTGTTGATCTACATATTTTATTTCAAACATTTTTCAGTCAGATGTTTGGTTTGTCCACAAATCGCTTGCAAATAAGCGTAACCAATATTATTAGGTGTCGCGTTGCTCCCACGGTCCCACCGGACGAATAGGCCTAAGTTAGTGCTTTTCAGCAATGTCTAGTTATCTAACAATGTCTTGTCTGTATATCATAGCCTCGTTGCTGTATACTGTATAAATGACCTTGTATAATAAATATATTAGTATAGTATAAGGTATAATTTAAAACATGAAATATATGTTTGTTGTGCTTACTTACAGTACTTAAAAAAACACACACTCAGAAAAGCCAATTCAAATCGAATTATTTAGTCCCCAACCGCTTCGAAAACTTTCTACACAACAAGTTTCATAATCAAGAAAGTATTTTTAAATTAGTGGAAATTACTACTCTATAATAAATAAATACATTGCCTGTCACAGTTCTTTTTTAATTTGAATGACGAACATACAAAGCACGCGGTGCGACTGTGTACAAACGTAGGTATACTGTTGCGTTTGTTTGAAAGACATTTTTGAACAAACCGAACGTTTGACTGAAAAATGTTTGAAATAAAAAATGTAGATCAACTAATTTTCTACAAGTTTGCCGCTGGAAGTTTCTTTCTACCCTAAAAATAAAAAAAGTTTACGCTTTATTACTTTTTCTAGTCCCGATTTCAAAAATCGAATTATTTCTTATTGTATAAATTCCAAACATTTATCATACTACAACATATTTATACTGTTAGATTCAGCGTATCACGTAGATTACAAATATATAAGGTTTATTCCATTTCAATAACCCGTGTACTTTGCAGAGAGTTGTAAGTGGAAGCACGCCCAATGCTGGATGGAATCTGCTTTGCGGAGTTCTGACGTTCTGACCGCCACTGTGGTCAAGATAACATAACTAGGGTTGACTGTACAAAGTCCCGCCTTAACTTAAGAGGGGAAGTGTGGTGGGATAGGTTCTCTGTCTCACTCACACTACCCGCCCTACGCGCCATCCTAAATGATTTTATCTATACCTCTGATGCAGCTCAGGTTATATTGTTTATAAGAGGTTTAAATGGTGAATTTCAAATTTCCGAAGAACTGGCTCAATAGAAACTTCTGTAACTGGTGTGGAAATATTTTCTAAAGTTGAGGAAACCATTTTAGGTCTATGACTTGACTTTACGAAATAAAAAGGAGTGACTATAGATGGACGTAAAAACATGAGTGGTACTAAAACAGGTGTAGTTGGAAATGTGTGCAAAGCAGTGGAAGGCGCTGGTGGAGCGAAACCAATCATACTTCATTGCATTATACACCAGCAGGCTTTGTGCGGTAACAACTTGGAAATATCCGAAGGAATGGCAGTTGTTGTAAAAACAGTAAATTACATACGCTCGTCCTCCCAAAAACACCGCCAGTTCAAGGTACTTCTGTCAGAAATTGACAGTAACTATCCGGACATTCCCTATCATTGTGAGGGCCGAAGGATCAGTAGGGGTAAAGTGTTACAACGGTTTTTTGAACTATGTGCAGCAATTGATATTTTTGTGATACAACAAGGTCATCAAGGGCCAGTACTGTCTGATCCGGTGTGGTTGTGGAAATAAGCCTTCTTGGTTGACATCACAGTACATATCAACTTTTTAAACTTAAAACTACAGGGAGGTAATGCACTTGTTAATGATGCATACTACCACGTAAAAGCTTATAGGAAAAACTGTCCCTCTTTGAGAAGCAGCTAAGTTGAGCCAGCAGTTTAACAAAAGATTTCAAGATTTTGACAAAGAGTGCGATAAAATCAACGTGTTTCAAAATCCTTTCAAATGTGATATTGATGCTGTGCCTCCAACCCTTCAATTAGAAATTATTGACTTAACATCAAATGAAATGCACAAGGAACATTTTCAAGAATGCTACAAAAAAGGTGATCTGTTGCCTTTCAGCAGTGCTTTGCCGGAAGAAGTGTTCAAGAACATAAAGAAGTTTGCTCGTAGCATGGTTTCGGTGTTTGGCACCACTTATGGTTGTGAGCAGGCATTTTCCAAAATTAACTTTATCAAATCAAATTCCGGTCATACCTTACAGATGAACATTTAAAATCCTTATTAACGATTGGGACGACTAAGTTTGAGCCTAAGTGGAAAGACATTCTCAGTACTAAGCAGTTCCAAGCGTCTCACTGAATTTTTTGTTAATACTAGGTATTTTGATGAAAAATTATGTAAAATGAAACAAAACCCACTTTTTTAAATTTATGGTGTTTTATGTGTTTCCATCCAAGTGTGATTAATTAAAATCACTTAAATTTATTGGTCAGTGTTTTTGTTTTTTCCTCCTCCATTTTCCACCCTTACCATATGATTGTTGGTTCTGCTCTTATATACATTATTTTCAGTATCAAAATATTCAACCATATTAAAATATATTTTTAATTTAATCTTTCAATGAGTTGTAGTCAGGCCTGTTTTGATTTTGACTAGATTGTTAAAAAAAACTGACAATAATTAATTAGAAAAAACATTTAATCTGGGTTTATATTAATTTTTACTAAAAGAACCTAAAAACAAGTTATAAGTTACCCATTAACTAATAAATATAAAAAATTACAATCATCAGAAAACAATGGTCAAATACCCTTAAAACTCACCATTTTGCACACACAATTCAAAAATTTTCCAGGACCCCCCCCCCTTTAGTTAGGGGGTGTTCCACATCCCCCCAAACCCACCGGATTGTTGGCCAGCTTGGCAACATAGACATAACAGTGTGGCCCTTGGGTAAAAAAGGTTAGGCACCTCTGGTCTAGACTATGGGAACACGCATAAGAGACCTTGGGAACAGCGCCTGTTGATTTCAACAAATGTCTTTATTTCCCAGGACTATGGTAGGTTAGAGTTGTCTCTTCAAAACGATATAAATATCACTATACAAATATATTGAATTGAAATGTGCTTTCTCATTGGTTAAAAACTGAAAAATTGCAAAGGTTTACAGAAAACTTTATATTTTTGAAACTATAAGAGTGACGATTATAAAAGTTTCAATTATAGAAGTTAAAATCTTCCAAAAGTACGACGAATCCAAAAGTACGACTCCTTCTCACAGTTGATCGAATAAACTTAGAACACTAAATCTCACAACTAATACGTTTATTAACTCAAACGCGATTCAACGAAAAAGTCGCCATCTTCAGTGATTCACAAGCTACAATAGTCACACTATAACTAATCTAATAGTGTTTCATAATTCGTATTTATACAAAATTCAAAGGTGCGTGGCTTAAAACTATGTTACATTAGTAGGGCGTTACCGATTACCTCGCATACTTATAACTATCCTAACATTAACTATATAACCAAAAAAGTTACTAACCTAATAATAATCTCATACAATACATTATTTTTATATTAATATAGAATTTTGTATGGGTCCTAATTCATTATTTACAATTTGTTACTATGCATCTATTGTGTTAAGTTTAACTTAGTTATATTTTTCAATAATACAGAGTTTTCTATTTTAAAATTATGGTTCTCATCTAAACAATGTTTAACCATAGCAGATTTATCTGGCCTAATGTAGGCCTACTTTATATGAGAAAAATGTTCTTTAATTCTTGTCTTCATACTTCTTTTGGTTTTTCATATATATTTCTTCGGACACATTTCACAGTTTATAAAATAAATTCCAGATTTGTCCAGTTCTTGAATTTTATCTTTTGGATTTCCTAACATTTTCCCAAGATTACTCTCAGCTGAAATAGCTAGTACATTTAAATTTGAATATTTAGCTTGCTAGTGATTTTTTAACAGTGTGAGACAATGGTGGAGCAAACGTTGTTTTGACCCATATATCGTTGTTGGAGTTTGTTGCTTTCCAGGGTATATCTCGATTCCTTTATTTTCTTGAACTTCATTTTCTTCACTATGTTGTTTATTAATTCTTTAGAATAACCATGTTATATATCACAGCACTATAAATATTTTTCAATTCTTTCTCATAGTTTTCCTTAGATAACGGCAAATTAACTAATCTGCGTGAACCAAAAGCAGCTCTTGTATGTGCCGGTGAATGGTGTGAATCCTCAGTTATATATCTGTCTGTATGTGTGGGTTTTCTATATACACTAAACGACAAATTCACTGTTTTTCCTAAATATACACATTGACATCTAAAAACGGAAGGTTGTAGTCTTTTTCAATTTCTGTAGTAAACTTTATGGTCGGGTAAAATCCATTAATTATATCACAAAATTCTTCAAGATTTTCATTTTGTTAAACACTGCAAAAATGTCATCCTCATAACGAACCCATACTCGTGGAAAGTACTTCATAGATTTTTAGCGTTTATTTTGAACGAACTCAAACTCGAAAAACGTTAGTAATAAAACTAGACAGGGGGTTTCCCACAGCGGTGCCTTCATCTTGAACATAAAACTTGTTTTTAAATTGGAAACTGTTTTGACACATGCACAAATTTATGAGTAGTAAAAATTCACAAACTTCACTATCACTTAAACACATTAACCACTCTTCTATCATTTCTGTAGTTTCAGTCACTGGAACGCTCCGATAAAGAAACACTACGCCAAACGATACCAAATATTTACTAGGCGTTAGTGAAATGTTTTGCACAGTTTTCACAAATTCATAATAAGTGTTCTTTACAGCAAATGAAGAAGGAAGTGTAAGTTCCTGGAGGCGTGGCACTAACCATTTGGAAACAAGAAGTAGGCCTCCCTTCTCAGTTTGACCCTACCTTCTCATAGTGACAAAAGTAGGGTCTACAGTTAATCAACCTGTCTATACTTTTTATTTTACCGAAAGTAACTTCTTACCTTTATTGTCGATATTACTTGGGGTAGGCAATCGATTGAGATCCAGTGCTTAGACCGTTTGATAATTTCGGGCGCTTAAATCAACCAATTATCCACTTTAAATGAAGTTACGTTCTACTGACCATTTTAGCTTGGCTCTTACAGATAAGAGTGAGTAAAAGAGAGGAGCAGAAACAAATACATGAGACAATGTAAACTGTGCTGGACACTGTTTTATGTCTCAACGCGCTCGTGCAAGCTTACCGATCTTAACGTAGCAACTTTAGTAATACGTTTTATTGACTGAACGTGTAATCGATGGTGGGTCATACGAATTCTCACTATGCTTCAAAAGCAAAGAAAAACTATTATTATTTCTGATCTGCTCAAAAGATATTCACCACTGATGATGTATTTTTTTGAAGTTATACTTCTTTGCGCCCGTTAGACACTTTGGGATGGGATGTTGGTCGAGAAACCGCGTCACGCTGAAAAGTAAGAACAAATTTTTAAGAACTATCGGAAGTTATACTTCTTTGCGCCCGTTAGACACTTTGGGATGGGATGTTGGTCGAGAAACCGCGTCACGCTGAAAAGTAAGAACAAATTTTTAAGAACTATCGATTAATCGACAGTAGGGTCACCGAATCCACAATATATACATACACTGATTCATTTCGACGACACTACTGTCTTGAGCAAGATAAAAGAATGATTATAGAAGAAATTACTGATAATGATAATATAGGTGTATAATATAATAATGAAGTCACGTATAATATATTGAAGATAAATATATTGAATAATATTGAAAAATGTCTTATATTTCATTTATATATCCTGTCTGTTTGTGTGCGTGAGTGGGTGTATGAGAATGGCCAAAGAAGTATAACTTCCACCGTGTGGTCCGACGCACACCCAATTTTTTTTTAATTTGCATTGGCAAACATGATTATGTCCCATTTTCAAAATTTTGAGGGGGTTTTATCTACGCCACTGGACTCAACTCGGGCAGAGTTTGTCAAATCAGAGCTACACGGACAAACTGTTAACACGATACGAGTAGCGTCCGAATGATGTGCGCTCAACATCCGGGTTCACTCGGTCCAAGCTAACTCGTATCGCATCAACCCGGCCTAATGTAGGCCGATACTAAAAAGGAGAAATTGTTGTGAACTATTATCGGTACTGTCTTATATTCTGGAGACAAAGGGAATACACACACATATAAGACAATATCAAATTTAAAATGTATAAATTAGACCTATAGTGTTTTATGAAGTATAGTAAGTACTATTTTAATTTGTAGGACTGATTGAAACTAAAAAACTAGTCATTATTGTGATTCCTACTTCCTGGACCATTATTGTAAA
>JAGFPH010000002.1:79027-90777 GCA_018207615.1 Philaenus spumarius
TTCATTAAGTAATCAGCTGACTTCACGGTTATCAGATGTGGAATCCCGTATTAGCGAGATTTACGACAGCAACATTAAACACAGCCTCGAAATAAAAGACCTAACAAATAACCTAAAACAACACATCACAAGCGCTGATCAAAATATAATTACACTTGAAACGAAAATTAATAATAAACTTGACACTGAAATAAATCGCGTAAGCAACGAATTTAATAATAAATGCCATGCAAACCAACAAGCCTTGCAGGATACGTTGGGCACACAATCACAATTTCACACCGCATCTGTTAATTCACTCGCACAACAGGTAAAGGCAATACAGGATGATTTGAAAAGTTACCAAAACACTAATTTGAATCCCCAACAAATCTTTGTCACTTGTTCAGGCAATAACAATGAAACATATAACCCTAAACTACCACATTTCTATGGCAACGTTATAGAGGCTGCAGACTACTTAGACAATGTCAGCAAATACATAAATAAAGTAACACATAATCAAGGGCCTAGTTCAGGACTTAATTCAAATACTACATTCTTAGACATACTTGACAGTAGCCTACATAGCCAGGCATACCAATGGTTTAGGCTAGTTCAAAACGAAATAGGTGACATGGAGGCTTTTAAAAGATTATTTAAGGAAAAATATTGGAATGAGACAATTCAGCGTGATATTAAACGACGCCTAGAAAATGAAAAATACAACCCACACGGACAGCTAAACCGCTGTGACTATTTCGTCGAAAAAGCAAATATTCTACGAAAAATAAATGGATTGATACACGAGGAGGACATAATTAGAATCTTAACAAACCATTTTGACGACACCGTAAGACACGCACAAAGAATACAAGGTATAAAAACAATAACCACTATGCAAACATTCCTCACAGAATTAGATAACGATAACAACAAATTATACACAACACACAACACACATTATAATGGACAACACAACAAACAAAAAGATATTTATTCACCACAGCAAAACTCAAAAGTTTCATTTCCGCGTAGAACACTATTAGATACTCCACCACGAGACGAATGGCACAACACCACATTACCCCACACATTTCCTAATGAACCGCACCAGATGCAAAATAGTAACAAGGAGCAACCACGTTACTCCAGACAACACCAACCTCACATATCACAACCACACACCACATATAGGCCTAATGGCAATAGGTTCGTATACGAACAGAACAACCATACCAGGAATCACGATCGTCAGTGCCAAATGTTGAGTACACAAAGCCCACCTCAGACACACCAACAGAACCATTTAAACTAATACACACTGAGAAACATCGCACAACCGCCTACACAGGAAACAAAGTTAATCACTCCAGACATTTCTCAGTGAAAACACCATCGGAAAATAGGCAACAAGAGCATAGCCCGTTGAGAGGAACACCAAACAATAATCCCCACAATGATCACATGGAGACAGGACTAAATGAAAACACCCGTACAGAAATACATCCCAACACTTCACACGAAATACACACAAACGACAATGAACAAAATATTGAATCACCAAAGAATTTATATAATTTGTTATGCGATAGAGATTTCTTAGTAGAAGAAAGTCACCAAGAATCGTTAAAAAACACAAAACACACAACTCACCTCTGTCCTGAAGTCCGGGTGAAAATTGGAGAGATTGGCGTAGAAATGTTGTTCGATACTGGTTGCGAAGTCACATGTCTCGCATCCAATTGGTTTCATTTACATCGCGAACAATTACACAAACACCCAATGATACCAATTACAAACTTATCACTCATTACCGCCAACGGTCAACGAACACAGAAGATTACACAATTAATACTGTTACCCATAACATTTAGAGACATAACAATACACGCACAATTCCTCATCGTACCAAAGCTAGCCAAGAACGCTATACTAGGCACATACCTAATGAACACCCTCAACACACAAATCAACTTTACCAACAAAACCGTAACACTACAGCATAAAGACACCCGTGACACAATCACATTCGACACAAAATACGAACGCACCGACACAAACATCAGAAACGATGAAGACATTCCGATCCGGGTAAACACACTGAAACCATGCTTTACACAGCAACACCTAAGTTCACATAACATAGAGGACACGATAGACACGAACACACTGCTAAACGAAACACAGAAAGCACAACTCATCAGACTAATCAGGGAGTACAAAGATGTATTCGCTGAGACACCAGGATTAAATAATAAATACATACATAGCATTAAATTGAACACCGACACACCTTACATACGAAGAAATTACCCCATCCCGATACAGTACATGACGGCTGTAGATGAAAAAATAACTGAAATGGAAAGAATGGGAGTGATTGAAAGGTGCAGCAGCCCCTATGTCAATCCAATACTAGTGGTTGTAAAGAAAAGTGGAGAATTAAGACTATGTCTCGACGCGAGAAAGTTAAACTCCCTCATCATTCCTGACTTCGACCACAACCTCAGCGTAAACGAACTATTAGCAAGTTGCGAATCAACAAAATGGATATCAACAATAGATCTGACTAACGCATACTGGCAAATACCACTCGACGAACAGTCAAAACAGTATACCGCCTTTCAACACCGAAACAAGACTTACTGTTTCAAGGTAGTTCCATTTGGTCTTAGTACGGCACAGGCCGCCCTGGTCAAAACTCTCGAACTGGTTCTCGAGGGGGCAGCGACCGAATCCACTTTAATTTATGTTGACGATATACTGACATACGCAGACTCATTTGAAAAACACCTAGGACAACTTGACGACTTATTCCAACGCTTCCAAGCATCAAACATGACCATCAAACTTAGTAAATCGTCCTTTTGTAGACACGAAGTGACATTTCTGGGACACAAATACACGACTAATGGGATACGACCTGACGACGAGAAAATAAAAGCCATTACCAAATTCCCATCCCCAAGGAGTTCAAAGCAATTAAAACAGTTCATCGGAGCCTGCAACTACTACAACCGTTTCATTGACCGATACTCTGACTACATACAGCCCATAGCACATTTAACCTCAAAAAAGAGAAAATTCGTATGGACAGACAAAGAAGAGAGAATCTTCACAGAACTCAAAACAAAATTCTTACAGACTAACTTCATATACCACCCCGACTACAACAGCCGCTTTTACCTACAGACTGACGCCAGCGACATAGCGATTGGAGGGCACATTTTCCAATTGGACAAGGATGGACAAAAGAGAGCTGTAATGTTCATGAGTCGAACCCTCAAAGGCAGTGAACTCAATTACTATACGACCGAAAAGGAATTATTGGCCATCGTATATTGCCTACAAAAAGGACGACAAATCTTACTGGGCTCACAAATCACAATACTGACAAACCACCAAGCACTTACCTTCATACAAAACTGCCGACTGACAAATTCACGGATCTCGAGATGGATCCTTGCAATACAAGAATTTAATCTCACCATCGAACACTGCCGGGGAAAAGATAATCCCATGGCAGACGCACTCAGTAGGTTTGCGCACAACACGGCAGACAACACAAACCACACATCATACTTTATCAACAAAATCGAACGATCCATAGACAACAAGCTAATACACGACTTAACACACCTCCAACAGCTTCAAAGAGCAGACGCTAAGCTGGGACCAATCATACAACAATGGCAAGACACCAGAGACACAAACCACGCACCAATCCACAATCAATACAAATTAGTTCAAGACACACTCTTTTCCAAACATAATGCCACTTGGAAAATTCATATCCCTCACAGCATGATTGACAACCTCATAACGGAAACCCATAAATACTACCTACATTGCGGACCAGCCAAGTGTATTCGATTACTACAGGAAGATTTTATTTTCAATAATATGAACCGCAGAATCAGACAACTACTAGCCACCTGCGACACTTGCCAGAAATGCAAGCAGCCAAACCAGATCTGCTACGGACAGATGAAAAACATCAAGACTGACGGACCACGACAACAACTTTCCATTGACTTCTTTGGCAAACTTCCCACTGGCAAGCGTGGACTCCAATATCTATTAGTAACTATAGACACCTTTTCAAAGTTTGTAAAAATTTATCCCATTCGACGAGCTACCACCCAAGCTACACTGCGCGCATTATTCGAGGACTACTTCCCAAAATATGGACAACCCTTGAGAATCCAAACTGACCACGGAACGCAATTCACAGCCACCAAATGGACCAACACGTTGAAAGAGAACGGCATTCAGCCAATCTTTTCACCAATACGCCGCCCACATAGCAACCAGGTAGAACGTACCAACCGAGAGATAGGAAGATGCCTAAGAACATATTGTAGTGATCAACAGAAAAATTGGGTCGACGTCATACCACTACTTAACGAATGCCTAAACACATTACATCACACCACTACCGGTTACACCCCACAGGAACTCCATTTAAACGTAACACCCACAAGATTTTGGCACAAACACTTCCCCGAACTCATACACAACAACACTGACCTTCACCTGAAACTACAACTCGCAAGAGAACGCATCATAAAAACCGGAGAGAAACATGCACAGAAATTCAACGACACCCACAAAATACATGAATTTCATGAAGGAGACCACGTCCTTGTAAGATTGCAGAACGTATCCAAATCTTTAACGGGTGTAACAGCCAAGCTATTCCAGCTATACGACGGACCCTATGTCATACACGAGAAGTTGGGAAAGTCAACATACACACTACGACACATAAACGGCAAACCAAAGCCGGGCATATACCACACAACAATCCTCAAGAGATACAAAACCCTGAACACATAAACAATCAAACACCAAAACAACACCAAATTCCATTTGAGGGGAGGGAACTTTCGAATTTCGACATCTTTACTTTTGATTTCAGAAAAATACATATTTTCTAAAATCAAAAGGGGGCAATTGTAATGATACAAAATTCGAATATACAAAGTAAACAGTAGTCACATCATTTCAGGGATCATTTCATAAACCACCAATCCCTGATAGCACCAATATAAATACACATACCCCATTAACTTCATATCCCATTCCATACCTTAATATAAAATCATTCATAATAATTGTAAAATCATATAGGCTTAAGATTTAGGCCAATCCAAATGGAAAAGAGAAGAGGAAGCATTGGTTGAGGAGAGAGGAAGAAAAAAGGGGCAAGAGGAAGAAAAAAAAATGGTTAGGTGGGAAGGAGAGTCAAGTTTACGGTTCTGAATTGAGAATAAACCATTTTCATTACCATCAACCTGCAAGTACACAATATCCAGTAATGTATTATAATAATTGAATCAACACACTGGTAATTATTGATATTTTACATTTCGTTATTATTATGAACCTTCATTCAATTTGGTGAGTGCAACTTTGAATAATTCTGGCATCGCTTCACATGTATTACCTTCAAGCACCATTTCACATTGAAAATCTCCAAATAGTCAACTGACCAAATATCCATCCACCTCCTCAATCTTAAGATATAAATTCAACCAAAGACAAGCTTTTAGATTTAATATAACCTTTTAGTTTAAGTCCAAATTGTAATCATACATCAATTCAACCTTTAATCATCCCATAATAATCATTCACTTTCATTAGGCCTAAGTTTATAAATAATCATCAATTTTAATGTTAATATTGTTTTAGTATTTAAGAATCGAACATTATGAATTGTTAATGACTTTTTTGAAGAATCAATTGTATTTTGTTATAACAGTTTAAGCTAGCCGGTAACCAAAACATTAACCCCGAGATTAAAAAAAAAAAAAAACTAATGTAACTACAGTAACCTAATTTGTATGTTATAAGCCAATAAACCCTTTATTCTGTAAAACACATTCATTGTCGTGTCTCTGTTTATTTTATAGTCGACGGTGAACGTGATAGGAAGGGGACACTATAATACCGTAACTCAATTAGGTTATCAGCTGTTTAGAACCAATAACTTCCTAGTTTTAGTTGTAGCATACTGATGCGATTTTAAAACTCTGATTATAACCAAAACGAAAGTGTAAGTAAAATATTTATAACAAAAATAAAAAGCCTATAGTTCAATTACACAGCAACAAATCAGACCTAAAACACACCAACAATAACATAACTTAAATCAAATAAATCATCTGTTGACATTTGAGTAAGTTTAAAGTAAACAACTTATTTATTTGAAACTGAATTAGTTTATCAGCTGTTTAAAATCAAATTACAGTATTTCCTATTTAGCCTAGTTGTAGCATAGGCTACTGATGCATTTTTAAAACTCGGAATAAAAGTGTAAATGAAATATTCAGCTTCACAGTGACTTAGAACTGGAAATTATCTTTTAA
The DNA here is from genome assembly GCA_018207615.1 of Philaenus spumarius. Taxonomy (NCBI): domain Eukaryota; kingdom Metazoa; phylum Arthropoda; class Insecta; order Hemiptera; family Aphrophoridae; genus Philaenus; species Philaenus spumarius. The sequence goes on from JAGFPH010000002.1 coordinate 85,381, forward strand.
ATAAAAAAAGAATCATCAAAATCGGTTAAGTATTAACTTCAGGAAGTGAGTGAACTAAAATCAGAAATTTTTTTTAATATATAGATATCCCTAGTTTGTTGTAAAGTATGGTAAGCATTAAGTATTTATGTATATTACCGTACTTACAGAATTTTATAAAGTGAAAATTGTGTATACATGTTTTGTTATATGTATATATATTTAGGCTATGTATTTTATTAACTGATTTTAAGTTATAAGAATAACACAGTCCGGCAATCGTGTTTATTTACGTTCATATGGGCAGTCCGATGACATTGAAAATATACGTCCAATATTTCCCGAGTTAAATAAGTTGTGAATTGAGTTTAGAGTGTTTTATTTTCTGTTTATAATTAATTACATTAAATTTTGTTTAAATATTTTCTGATTTCATTTATTTAAGATGTTTAGAAATAGAATCGAACACATTACAATTACACATTAGAGCATTTTTTTGCTTATATGTTGGCTCCTCTGCCGCAATTTGGCCAACGGTCATAATGTAAACTTGTGCTGCTGAATGGGTGAAATTTTTAATACGTCCCCTGACCATGTTGCGGCAGATGTAAAATATGCTCTAAACGTATAATAAATATAATTTTACAAAATGTTATGGAACAAATTGTACACAAACAAAAAACAACACCTTAAAACTATACTTAATTTATGGCAGGTAAAATAAATAAGAGTTAATATTTTGTGAAGTTTTGACACAACACGGTAAAATGACTCGATTGTGATAGGCTACTGTGTTATTCCAATACTTTTAGCAGAACAACTTAGAATAACTTATTTAGGTTACATGTAAATTTATCAGAAAAACAAACTTAATGAATTATCCTACATTATAACCAAATCTCCCCATATTGAGATATGTTTCTTATTTATGTATTCTAACTATAAATTAACATGATTAAAGACCCGGAAAAATTAATTCACCCTAAAAAATGGGGGAAAAATATAGCCTGAAGTTCTAACTTATAGTCTATAATCCCAGTATGTTTCAATCAAATGTTCCCGTATTGAGATATGTTATATATTTATATATTCTAACAACTAATGAACATAATTCAAGGCATGGAAAAAGAAATACGAGTGAGTAACTTCCTTTAAAAGTCTTCACGTGATGAAGAACTAGTGTCGCTTGTTGACGGTTCATCATGCGCTACTGGAGATTTATTTTTGTCGTTTTATAGTCGGCCAATTGCTTTAAATAAAGCATGGATGCGAGAGTTATAGTCAGGATAAATTCTTCTAAACATGAATTCGGCGAGATGACCCTCAAGGTCATGCATGTTTCCTATACCCATGTCGGGGCACTGTACCATGCACTTCACACCACGTTTGCTCAATGTGTGCGTAAGAACCAGTATTAGGGTCGATATAATTCACAGAGTTCTTCAAACATCCAATATGTATTGAAAATGTGCATTTGTCGATTTCAGTCCATTAGATTTTCTTGAATCATAGCTAAGAACACTCTCTATCAAGTCACCTTTCAAACAAAAATTACTAAATCAAAATCGGTTCATCCGTTTGGGAGCTACAATGCCACACAGATACACATGTTAAACTTAAAACACCCCTTTGTTTTCTTTGGGGATTAAAAATATAGCCTACACTCTGACAAGTTATGTCAACTCTTGATACATTAGGCTACATAAATATTTCTTTTTTAAATATTAAATGGGAATATATTTATTACTATGGAATATCCTTAAATGCCAGTGATAAATTCAATGACAAAAACGGTGTTGAAACTGCATAATTGAAGCACTGTAACAAAAAAGTTGCATTGGGCAAGGATTCTGAAGTAATGGTGCAAGAAAGAAAGTCATCTGATTTTTGGTTCAGAGCTCGTGAATTGACAAGGCTGAATGGGTAGGGATATTTTTATGCTGAAGGAACCACAACTATGGTGTCTGTTTGCGAATTTGGTAGTGCTGAGGGTTAACTGTTTTACTTTGAAGCAAAAATTTAAAATTCACAACTTTTTTGTATGGAAATCTTTTGTCAACCTATTGTAATGACTAAACTTTCTAACAATGACTCATCTATTATGATGATCATTAAATAAACGTTTTATCTCCCTTTGTTCATCAATCGAGAAACAAACATTGAATGCTCAATTTTTATGTTAAAATCTCATGACATGACCCAATTGAAATTCCAACCTCTTTTTCAAGTTCTGATGATAGCAGCATACACCCAGGGCCGGATTTCCCAATATGGGCGCACGGCCGAGAGAAAAAAATATCTAGAAATAAAAATAAGTAGTCATAACTTAACATATTTTTTGAATTGATTACAAAAAATAATTCTGATTTTGAAGTTCATTTTCACAAATAATTGTTGGTAAAATTAAACTATTTTTCAACATTACGCATCAACTTCCTTACTTGCTTCAATACTTCATGTAAGCTGTGTTTCTGAGATTAAACCTATTTTATAATATAGGCCTATTACAGAGTTTTTTTTATGTATTTGCCCAAATGACTAAATTGAACAAAACCTAAGTTATTAACATAGCAATGGCCATGCTTTGTTGCGGGAATGCTCTGCGGGTTGGATCGTTTTGTTTCAGTCCCACAAACGTGAGCTCACTATTTAATACATAAAATTACTAAAAGTGTTTTAAGACGGCATTTTGTTAAGCCCAAAACCAAGTAAATTACTCAAAAAACTTGTAATGATAAAAGTGCATCGTGGAGTGGTGTTTCAGCAATTAACATATAGGCCTGATATAATTTTTTAATAAAGGTTTTTGGGGAAGTAACTTTAACCAGACTATGGGACGGAAAAAATTATTGGGCCTAGGGGCGCCAAAATGCTAAATCCGACCCTGCATACACCAGATCCTTTTATTTTTTAAAATATGATCCCCATTAGTCATGGGAACCCATGATTTTTTTTAGGGGGAGGGGCAGACAGGGAAGTAAGTACCCTCCCCTCCGGTAAATCTACAGCTACCTAGCAAATTTTATCGAAACTATTATATTAGTTTACTCTATAAACGGTATATGGGAGAAAGTAAACATAATACCGGTAATACTTTTTTTAATTACTTCATTTGGATGGATCAGTGGACATTTAACTTTAAAAAATGCAATAGCAATGTCCTTATTCTGAAATAGACAAAACAAACTAAACATATACACTTTCACTTTACAAGATTTGTCACAGCTGTTTATAAGAAAAAGTAAACGTTAAGATATATAATTAAGTATAGTAATTTGTTGTAAATGTGGTGCAGTGTCCAGACAAAAATGTATTTGTGATGGATACAAATTTTTGTATTTACCAATTTCAAGAGCAACATTTTAATTTTGAAAAATCATCCATAATTAGCTTAAATTACTTTCTGAAGATGAAGTTGAAATTTACTTTGAAAATGGTGAAATAAAATAAAGTCATACATCATATACCTGGTATGCGTTTTTTCTGGACACTCCACCACATTTACAACAAATTATTATCACCAACCATGCACGAAGGAGAAACAATAATTATATTATATATTGATTAGGCTATGATTTTGACACTAATATTTATCTGAAAAAGCAAACTGTAATTTCTTTTCGTCTTTCCAAACAAGTCAATCACTTTTTCCTTGAAACCAGGAGACTTTGCCCTTTTTTTGTGGACACTAAGAAGGCACAAGCTTGACAGACGGCCCTCGCTAATAGAACTTCTCAGCCACGTCTTCATTCTACGCAGTGTGCTGAAGAAACGCTCGACAAGTAATTGTCGGTGGTTCTAATTTAGAACTAAATAACAAAACTTTTGCATATTTTGAAAAAAATTTCAAAAATGTTTACTCCTTTTTTCCTAAAGTTTGATTTTTCCTTACTGAACATTTTTTGTTTTCTGAGCTAATAACTTTTAAAATGTTACATCAATTGATATTTTAGTTGAATATACAAATTCTTTGGGCCTTTAATAAAAAAGCTATTGAACACCTTTGGATTTTGATATAAAATTACTATTTGGGGATTAGCGATTTTTTGAAAAAAAATGTTTCAAAACAGCAAAAAATCTGGGCGAATTAACAAGACCGCTTCCAGGGTTAAGAACATGCTTTTGGTGAGCACTTTAAATGTTGAATCAAATTGCTCGAAACTCACTATGAAAATTGGATTCTACTTTTTGCAGCCTTTTCAAAAAATATCTCCTAGGTTATCAAACTCCAAGCTGCTTGAAGCTCTCTCTAAATTACATTTTATCTTTGTCGTGTTTGAAAAAGTACCACAATTTTTTATCAAATTTGAAATCCCCGAAAACAGAGGTAAATTGGATTCTAGCTTTGCAGCCTTTTGAAAAAAATACACTTTGTTATCAATCTCGAAAATGTTTAAAAATCGCTTTGAATTGTATTCTATATATATAGCCTTTTGAAAAAAAGATTCCCTAGTTTATCAAACTCAAAATACTCGAAACTAGATTTAAATAAAATTTTAACATTTGTTTTATTTATTAGTAGAAATTTGTCCTTGTAATAAATTAAATTCCAATAAATAAATACGGAAACCATTTTGTTACTCCCTATATAATATTATTTATGAACTATTTGAAACTAATAATCGGTACACTGAGTTTACTGTTTACACACAAATATCACCAAAAAACAATACAACCAACTGAACAAGAGAAACTCATGTTATACCAAAGTGGATGTATTTGAATTTGGTAAAAAAACGTTTGAGGGACAGGACACCCTCTCTTCTTCAAGTTAAAAAAATATTCACGCTACTAGTGACAAGGTAGAGTAAATAAGCTATCTATAAGTAGTATAAATTTTATTCATGATAAAATAAAGGTGTAACTTATGCTTACCTGAAAACTGTAAATATTCTAAACCGATGCGATGAAAATTAAAAACTAAGAAACTCTGCTTAGGATGACTCGGACATTGTCAACTAGTCAAGGATGTGGAGTACGCTTCTTACTTCCTTTCCCACACAGCATTTAGTCCTGTACCTTTACACCGTCAATGAATTCTCAAAGTAGAAATGATCCGTATGATCATCCGGAAAACATCAACAAAAAAACATTAATGTTTACCATCAATGTGATGTTAAATAAAATCCACCCCCAAAACATAGATATTTTTTAAAAACAAAACAATATGTTCACTGCATTTGTTATTATTATTTCCGCTAAGATCCTTGAAACATTTATCTTCTTGCTTATCCGCCTTTCTTAGCTTTGTCTTTCTCTCGCTTGACGCGTTTCGGGTAGACCCCATCTTCAGAAGCTTTGTTTGCTACTCCTATCTACAGTAGCAAACAAAACTTCTGAAGATGGGGTTTACCCGAAACGCGTCAAGCGAGAGAACGACAAAGCTAAGAAAGGCGGATAAGCAAGAAGATAAATGTT
>JAGFPH010000002.1:90877-101805 GCA_018207615.1 Philaenus spumarius
CATTATATTAATATAAAAATTATATTTTCAAATTAATTGCCTTAAAAGAAAATCACCTGACTATAAAAATGTCCTCTGCTGTTCACATACTCCTTACCTTCTCTTCTGGCTATCTTCAGTTTCTCTTTTTTATGATCGGAAGTATTTACCACACCTTTCCTCCTCTTAAGCTGAGGCGTTTCATCTTCCGAAGAACTCATTGTAAGATATACACGGTCTATACCTAGCCTAAATTGCAGCTAACACTTAACCTAAAATGCACAGTGTAATACAACACCACTCCAAATTAATTATTACTATAGGTTAGTTTCTTCATAAACTTCTCAGTATCACTTATGTTTTAGTTACCAATTAAATACATAAAATGTTGATTAAACCACTTCACTTTGATTAATGAACAATAAAAGATATAGAATAAAGCTAAAAAATAAAGAAAATTGCACAGATTATAACCAGACCATGAGTCAACAAGAAATGTCTGTCATCAGCTGTAAGCCTGCAACAAAACCAGCCACTAGCGCAGCATTGAGTGGAAAAAGGAAACTACTTGCTTAGTTATTCCCTTGTTCCACTCACAGATTTACAAACATGTGATTTTAACTGGTATGGGAGTATAGACTTATTTCCTTTTTGTGCTCAGCAGATGGGTCTACATTTAAGGAACAAAATGGCTATCTTAGTTCATTTTACAAAAAAAAAAAAAAGAGTTATTCCCTTTTTCCACTCAGTGGTTCAATTATGAAGATATATTTTTCCTTTCTCTAAGAGCTAGCCCCCCCCCCCCTGCCCCCGGGTATAAGCGCCCATGCCATTAGTTTGAGGAGGAGTCAGCCATTGTTTAAAAAAATTCCCGGTAAATTAATTTTTAATACTCTAGTCCCTTTTTGTAGTTTTCCAATTGTTTCAGACTATGAATGTTTGGTGAAGTGAACACAAGTTTTTAACAAGAAAAGTTAAATAAATATGCCTACTAATATGATGATGTCAATACTTTCTAATATTATGTCTAAATATAGTTATTATTTAATTTTGTAACCTAAGAAATAATCCCATTATTTTTGCTCTATATAGAGTGAAATGATAACTTTCACCTAAACTCTATCAACCTAAAAAATTGTGAATGTTATATTACTTAACCATACCTTTACCTCATGAAATCTCATCATATTTTAAATGAATATCGGAGTTTTAAGGCTTTGTAGTATTTATTTAATTTAACTTCCAATTGTAAATAATATCTTTTTTTTCCGCTTACACACTTCCACAGCATGGGATATTTAATTAAAATACATTAAGAGCATTACGACGGAAACGTCCCGGGTTCAACTCCCGGTCTTGGTCTATGTTTTTTCACTTGTAATTTAATTATAAATAATACATCAAATAAAAGAGCAACTCAAACAGTTTTTCCTACAAGTGTTCAATGTGAGCACCATTTGTCACATGGCACACATCAAGTTGATTTCGTTCGAGTTCGTCTCAAACCTTGTTCAATATGTCTGAAGTAATTTTTGCAACAACTTCTTCAATCCTGTTTCTTAAGTTGGTTAGGTCAGCTGGTAGCGGAGGTTTGTACCCATGATCCTTTATGAACCCTAAAGGTAAAAATCACATGGCATTAGATCGGGTGAATGTTGAGGCCATCAAGCTCTGTCTTCCGGCCCCTCGCGGCCAATCCAACGGTTTGTTCAATGTCGTTTAACCAATCGCGTACTGAGTTATACCAGTGAGGCAGGGTACCATATTGCTGCCAAATGAAGTTCTGTGGATCAGCTTCTTCCAAATGAGGAAAGAGCCAAAATTTTATTGTAATGCATCAAGATAAGAAACATCAGTTGTTACAGTTACTTCAGCAAAAAAGAAAGACCACCCCATAATCTTTCCACTGAGATGTGGCGCAAAAAAAATTTGATTTAGGGAAATCTTGTTGCAACTGTACCATCTTCTTGTCGTACTGTGGGGATTTGCTGACCCGCAGATGCGCTTAATATGAGTGTTTGTATGTCCACTTAGATGAAATGTCGATTCACCACTGATACGACACGATCCAGGAAATTGTCATCATCATGCAGCAACATATTGTTTGCAAAGTTGGCTTGTAAACCGTAGTCTGTAAGCTTTAGAACGTGTAAAAACTGCAATTGTGAAGGATGTAGTTGTAAGCGTCTCGCTAAATGTCTCCGCACAGACATCACTGGAATTGCTAATTCACGATTAACTTTGCGAACTGATTTCTTGGGCCTAAGCATGAAAGACTCTCTTCAGTCACTCTTGGTTTTCCCAAGAGTCTTCCCTTTACAAAGACAATCTGTGTCTTCCAATTGATGACACCATCTCCGGATGTTATTATCACTTGGAGGATTATATTTGAACTTAACATGGAAGACGTTGCATTGTAACTTCAGATTCAGTCCTTGCTGTAAAATACAAAAAGCTTTTTGTTCACTAGTCACCATCTTTGCTACTAGCGCTTTCTAACGGAAGACAGAGGAAACATTATAAGACATTAGAAACATTAGGAAACATGCGCACTGGTGTACCAACAAGTCTGTTTTGAGTTGCTCTTTTATTTGATGTATTATTTATAATGTAAATTAAATATAAAAAATATCACACACCCTTAAAACACCGATATTAATTTTGAAACACCCTGTAATATGTGTAGAATGTATTGCGTTTGTCAGTAATTTAGTTTTGTTTGTATCATGTTACAGTCAACAGTATGCAAAAGAATCATGGAGAAGTTAGGTCAGGTAGATGTGGATCATACGGAAAGGCAAGTTGTAACGATCAGTCAAGACAGTTTTTATAGGGAGTTATCACCTCAGGACAAAGCCAAAGCTTTAAAAGGACAGTACAACTTTGATCATCCTGGTAAGTTATAGTTTTTTTATTTTCATTATCATAGAAAATTTGCTTTTTTATATGTGACACATATTTAAATAATAGAAGAGTCCCTTGTATGCATTGCAGCAAGCAAACCACCCATGCTGGATCCGTTCGTACAATTGTCAGGGAAATTATTTAACAGAGCCTATACTTTAAGTAAAATTTAATAGGCCTACTTTATATATAAACAGGAATAATTTATTAAGTTTTTTGGTCTATGTATATTTGACAAAAGTATCCAAAATGTGGATACTTTAATCTTATATAGGCCATCCTAAGCCCTTTAATCTGCCCATATTCTATAAGATTCCTTCATTAAATTCTATTAGGCCTACTTAATGTTTAAGGTAAAAAACAATGGCAATATCATCTCATTTAACTGTGTAGGTTTTTATTTAGTTGTATATTTTACATAATGGTACAATCCGTAAGTCAGTTGTAATTATAGTTTATTATAAATTCAAACTAACAGCTGGCACTACATTAGCAGCCATTTTTAAAGTTTTGACTGCATTATCATTTTATTGAAATGATGCGCTAATTCAGTTGTATACAATATGTTAGTATTTATTCTTGCCGTAGCAACTGTAATGAAATGTGTATGTAACCAACAAACAAATGGTGATGTTCATTTAAAAAAAAATAATAATAAAAGGATTTTTTTAAATTAACATATTCCTGTTCCTTTTTAAATCACTTTTCTACCTCAAATTAACACAACACTAAAAAGTTTTCTCTAAGACATATACGTGGGATATAAAAAACTAGAAAAGGACTGTCTAACGTCTTATTATGAAGACCTATGATGATACTTTTTCACAAATTAATTTTATTTGTGCCTTCCTATGGTTGATGGAAATTACAGTGCCATAATTTTACTGATGAACCTTGAACATTATCAGGTGTGCAATTATTAGAATCATCCTTTTAGTAGAGAATGCAATAAAAGATGCAGTTAAATAATGGCAGAATTATTAATCCCCTCCCTCTCTTATCGGGGTAAGCTTGCAATGATGGCGAAACTTATAAGACTCAAGGTTGGTTAATTTCATTAAAGCACAGAAATATTTTGCAGGTCTTCAACTGCCAGAAGGCATATAAAAAAATTTTTTTTGAAAGTGAACAGTAGTTTGAACAATTTTTTTGTTCCTTTTTATTTTTTTTCATGTGTGATTTTTATGTTTTGACAGCCGTGTCTTAGTAGTAACTTTTTTTGTTTATTGCTGTGTTAAGGTTGACAATTATTTACAGTTACAAATTCACCCCAAAAAATAGTTCGGTCCTGGGTAGGCTTGTAACAGTATGGTTATAAAAATGACTTGTAGCTTTGGCTCCACTTTGGAAAAGCCATTTATAGCAGTATGGTTACAAAAGGCGCCCAACTTGGGGCTGATAAAGCTACATTAATTTTACTGTTACAGGCTTAATAACTTTTAAACAGCAAAGAGCCATGTTGCGATTCAGGAAGAAACTGAGAAACTTTCAGGGTGTTCTACTAGTGAATATAAAGAGGAAAGTTCATATAAATATAGATTCGGAAATGCTTCGGTGTCCATCATTTTTTTTTTAGAAAATACTTAATATCTTTGGATGTAGGATATATATTTAACGCAAATTTTGGATTTATATTTGGTATGACATCTTTTAACCATGTAGAAAAAACCAAAACGTTTTTTTCCAAAATGGCGGCCGTTAAAAATGTTTAGTGTAAATTATCTTGAAAAACGCTAATTTTACAAAAAATTACCTTTTTTAATGACAAACATAACAGTTTAAAAAATAATATTTCTGTAACTTAAAAGATAGATTAGATTTTTCTGGGGTGAATTCCTCCTTGGAGAAGGTTTCCTTACACGTGGTTTATTGTGCCTCCTGTGTCCCGCGCCTAGCATGTTAGAAACCTGTATCCTTTGTAAGGTCCAGGATTTACTCCACCAAGTATGTGTCCTCTTCGTCCCCTGGTTGCTGCATTCCAAAGAGCCCCCTCCTTCTACGCTCCAGGATCTCGTACTCAAAAATAACGTGTCTTGCAGACTCTTCTGCCTGATTACAAAGCCGTCATCGTTGATCACCTTCAAGGATTGCCACTGTTGCTAGGTCTTTCCAGAACTGACCATGTCCAGTAATGAGTCCTACGGCTCTTTTGAGCTGTGGTTGGTTTAACTTGATTAGGGATTTGGTAAGCTTAGCGTTTGGTCCCTTGTTTACTCTGCGTGTGCCCGAGTAATCTACACCATCTCTGATGTTGCTCTTCCCTGGCCCAGTTTTTACTGCGCTCTTGGCCCGTGCTAAGGCTAATGCAGCACATTGGTTCCGGCCCCATGAATGGTATAGATGCATGGGAAGAGAATCTGCCATCTCATTTCCAGGAATGTCACGGTGTCCTGGCACCCATTTCAATTCCACCATATTTGATGTGGAAAGTCTGATTAGTGTTAAGAGGCACTCCTTCACCAGTCTGGATGTGACTTGTACTGAGCCCAGCGTTATAAGTGCTGCTTGACTATCAGAGAGTATTAGGATACGTCTTGCAGCGGAGAATGTCCGTGCAATTCCCAAGATTTTGAATTTTTTTTTAATAATTCAATCTTTCTAGACTACTACGGGCATCATACGTATGTAGGTCATAGCAAGTCAGGGCAAGATGAGAGTTAGCTGGCGAAAAACGGCAAAAGTAACTTAGCCGAAATTATCTGATTTCTGAGGGAATAGCCGGGATTTAGGAATTTGCGAATTAGTGGTTTTATGTGGTCAATGCATTACGCTAAACGCTTATGTATTGGGCATCTAATTCCCGAAACGTAATAAAGGAAATTGCTTACGTAATATGTGTTCAAAGTTAAACAAAAAATTCAGTTTAACTCAAAATCCAAAAGTAAGGGCATTTTTGGATTCAGGAAAAAATTCCAAAAAAGAAATGTCATATGACAAAAGGTCATAATGTTAATATTAAAGAAAATGCTTTAAAATGGCGAATTTTGTATAATAAAAAGTACATAAAAAATAAAGTTATTTTAAATGTAATGTATACTAAGTATTATTTAAGTAAAGTTTTAATGGAAAATTAGAAGAAAAAGTTAAATATAATTTGAATGGAAAGGTGACAATTGTAACACCTTTAAGAACAAAAGTTAAGGTAAAATAAAGTTTTAAAGTCCATAAATAATTAAAATAGATTAGTAGCTAAACAAATTGTATAATGATCCAGTGTATAAAATAATTTCGGTAATATAAAGTAAAGAACAAATAGAGTAAATTTGTAGAACTGCTAAGTCCAAGAAAAACCAGGAAAAAAGGTCAAAAGAAGCGAGACTGCGGCTAGTAACATTAAACCACAAGAATAAGAACTGCAGAAAGGGAAATTGTCGGAAAATGGAAGACTTCGTGGCGAAAATCTGCGGAAAGCGGTCAGGACACGCGAAAATGCAAACGAAACGTCCTACAGCTACCATTCGAGTTCGTGCGTAAAGAAGAAGATGTGGGAAGAAAGAAAATCCAAGAAGCAGGAAAATCTGATGGAAATTAGTAAAGTTATTAAAGAAAATCCAACAACAATAGAAGAAACGACAAAGAAAACGCGGCAAATCTCAGCGCAAGGGAGCATGGAGAGAAGAGGGGATGTGGGATTGCCAAAGTTTAGGAACTGAGAAATCAACTTAAAAAAATAGTTTTTTAATTAAAATAATTAATAATTAAAGAAACGATAAAGGAAAAAAGTCATTAAAATAATTAATACTATAGCAAAGGAAAACAAAATCTTTTATAAATTGCAAATTGGAGGATGCGACAAAAGGGTGCAAAATACTAGCGAGGCCATACCTGATTCGGAGGGAAACTGGGTATAAATACATGGTACCCAGCGACTCTCGGTCTCTTTCTTTTTTACAAAAATCGTGATTGAACTTCTAGACATCGTGGGATAACCGGACGAACGGACCTAGGACCATATGCCAACTTCCAGAAAGAAAACATCTGTAATTCAAAGGCACCAGACAACTTGTGACTTAGTACCTCCAGTCGAAGGACATACAGCTACAACTTATAAGGTCTGTGAAAAGCGAAAATACGTTGCAGATTTTCCCTAAGATTTTGCCTGAGTAAATTCATTAAATTTATTTATTATACTGGGTTAGACATTTTATTAATCTTGTGGTGTATCAAGTTGCATTCATTCAATTAAATTAAAATTTGATTAAAGTAAAAGTTTAAAAATAATAATATTTAATAATAAAAAGGTTTAATTAATTAACATTATAAATAGAATAAAAGCAATTTTCAAAGTAAGTAAATTCATATAAAGTTCTGCCATTTTAGATTACTGTAAGTTAATTTTTGAATTTATTGTGTAAGGTAAAAAATTACCAAAGAATTTAAATATTTGTGTTTCAGTTTTTTTTTATTTCTGTTTGAATTTATAAGTAATAAATTCATTGTTTTTTATTTGCAGAACAAAATTAATTTGATTTTATATTACCTGTCTTGCACATCCAATAGTGTATCCCATGTATTCAGATATTAGAACTTGGTTAAATTATAAGTTAAACAGCACAGATAATTCACGTTACAAGGTTAGTTCCAGTGTACTTACAACTCTGAGGTTTACAGAAAGTATAAAAAAGAGTCAGTTAATTGAGCTAGTGTGTTAAATTACTGGGAGTTAAATATAAATATTATTTTGGTCAAAATATTTAGTAAATTAAATATTTGGCAACAAGTTGCTTCACCTAGGCGAACAGAAAAGAGTAGCCATTGTCTCCCAGTAGGTGATAGTAATTTATTTTGCAACAGAGCTTGGCGTTCCCAACAAAGTAGCGGAACTTTTCTAGAGAAACAAGCTTTTCGTTATAGTCTATTCCTGTATCCTTTCAAGAATACTAAGTGGGTGCAAGCAGTGATTCCTAAGATTTCTGCTAGGAAAACTGTACAGTACATCCCAAGACTCACACTAATGTTTGTCCTTGGTGATGCGCTGTATACGCCATAGCCAGAATTGCCAGAATTGGGTTACTGTAAAGGGTCTATTGAAAACGTACTCGGTGTGCATTGCATCACCATGTATAACACCGAGTTTTTAAGTATGTTGTTTACAATGTCGGAATGTCCTACTCCTGGCATACCCCTCCGCCATTCGTTCATACTTGTTAGTCTGTATGCAGACTTCCTTGCCTCCAACATTATGTGAATATCTAGAGGCGGAAGTCCAAGAAGCATATCCATAGCCGCTGTAGGGCTACTTCTGAAAGCTCCAGTTTTGTCATTGCATGCAAGCATTCAAGTCATTGGAGACATGTTCGTTTGTTACCTGCAGCAGTTTGGCATGATTTCTTCCACCAAACCACCGCTCCCACCCAATAAACAAACAAACCAAGCCTAAATAGTTTATCAGTTTTACTGCCAAACATCTCTTTCATATTGATATATACCAAAGGTTCAAGTACTTCAAGGCTGGATTGTTTACTTTGTGTTATCATGGGTGATTAATCATTGCAAACTTTCACACATAGCAAGTTTTGTTTATTCATCTCATTGTGTAACTTAGGCCTAGTGAGTTAAAGTCAACTCTATTGATCTCTGTAACTTAAATAACAAAATGTTAATTATTGTTTTGTACTTTAAAATGTTGTGCAGCAAGTATAAACAAATTTCTTGGCACATAATCTATATATATATATTATATATATATATAATACATACACCTGTCAATTTGGGGACCGTAAAAAAGTAAGCCATTTGGCTGCTACCCTTTAGAGAAGAGTACATCCATATTTTAACTTGATAAATTGATTGTGACCTTTTACTGATCACCATATTATATTTTTATTAATTTATGACTCCTTTTGGATCATGTTTCAATATTGGTGCTATTCGGTGCAGCGTGGATATAGGTCCCTATTGGCTGCCATATCAGTTTGGTATGGGTACATTTAGCTGCCGGCAGTGTTGTCAAGTCGAACTGGTGTATACTTCGACCTTTCGGCAGCCGATGCCAAACCTACATAAAAAGACATTTTAAGCAACTATCAACTTTTAAAAGTGTTTTTAATTGTATTTTCTTAGGAATCTTTCACAATTTCCTGGGAAAAGTATTTCTGTATGGCTAAATGAACTTAGCTGTGTGCTTTTCTTTAATTTAAACTCCTTGTTTGAACTCAAAAGAAACCAAACCAGATTGTATTTTTACACATAATGCCCTTCCTTTTTTTTAAATAACCTATCTAGAAAATTTGTAATTAGGAACTTTTAAAATCTAAACTACATTGGTACAAATGTACTAATAATAATAAAAAAAACCATTGTTTATCCTACTAATATTATTAATTATATTTTTGCAATGTAGATGAAATTGTCCGAATGCACTATTTTAGCATTCCTAATTTTCCTAAATTCCTCAATTCCCCGGACCCCCCATAAGTGCTCGGAACAGAGTCTCCTTTTTTTGGAGTTTCAGAAAAATATTTTTGTAACCCTAAATAAATATAGTAGTGTCTACAGTTGTAGAGAAAACACTACGTGCGGTGCACCAGCAGTGTGTCGAACCGGGGCCTCTTGTCAACTATCGACCTTTTGAGTCACGTGACGATGTTATTCGTCCGTCTTCTCGCCTGCATTTAAAATCATTAGGATTGCACGTTCGTATCAAACAAACGTGTTGTCATCGGTTTAATTAACCACAATTTCAAGCCAATGATAAATCATTTTAATCTGCATTTCTTAATGAACTTAATTATTCATTGTTGTTTTATTGATTTTTTCTGTTTAAACATAGTTTTCACTAAAGAAAAAGAAAATTTGTGTTCAGTGCGTCTCGGCTAGTATTTAAGAGTTTTGTTGATCTTCAGTATTCCATACTAAAATAAGTCATTATCGGAAATATTATAAATCTAGTATTTACATACAATACTAGTGTACTCGTTAGTGTACTTTATGTATTGCAGTTCATTTGATGTGTTTTGTAAAATTATTTGGACTAGTTTTCAAGGTACAGTCATACGAATACAATTATAAAAATTAGTAGGCCTGTGGAGTGTGATCCATGTAGCCAGGTTTTGCTTGCAATACTCGGGTGACTCGAGAGCCCATCTCCCTAACCGGCTTTAGTTCTCGGTATTTATCTAGCGTATGGTTTTCCTATGTCAGTTACCATACTGTATAAATATAATTAAATAAACTTATGACAAAAAATGCCTGTGTTACCGAATAAAATAAATAAATAGGGAATAAAAAGGTACTTTAAAAAATGCAGTAAATAATATAATACATCATATCGGTCTTCAAAGACCTAAATCCAGCTGTCTAATCCATAAAAGCACCACTACCTAAATTCAGCTGTCTAATCCATGAAAGCACCACTACCTAAATTCAGTTGTCTAATCCATGAAAGCACCACTTCATCAAGCTCGTGTTGACGAGCTAGCCCCCTGGTATAGCACGTAAAGGGCAATAATTGACTATGTGACTCATTGTCTGCGTATCAGTCTGGCAATATCGGTCCGGGACCTGGCCCCATTTCTAGTTCCACCTACTTTATGGAACGATTAACGATCTTTGAAATAATGGTAGAAAGGTATTGGCCACAGAACTAGTTTCCGTGATATTTCCCGAGTACACCCGAATTCGTACGTCCCGTATGCAGCAATAGACTGAAAACGCCTGAAGGTACCACTCCCCCACCCTAAATCACCCTTATCATTTATTCACCTACAATAAAATGAGTTGTTTAATTACAAAACTTCTTTGGTAAAACCTCTCTTAACCGGAAACCTGTTAACAGAAGTAGTGTTTGACTGAAACGAACAAAAGTTCAACCACAAAGTACAATTTTTTAAATTATGTTTGGGACTGGTCTAGCTAAAAGTAGAAAGTGACATGTAGTAGGGTGGAACGAGTGAAGGGTAGGTATAATGACCATGATGGTTCGCACCTGCCCCCTTTCCACAATATTATCCTATGAATCACATTAGTTTTGTTTCAGAAACTTTAGTTATCACTTATCCTTATTGGATGAGCAAACTAAATCCTGTAAATTAAGGGATAAAAAT
>JAGFPH010000002.1:101815-160112 GCA_018207615.1 Philaenus spumarius
TGTGTGTGTGTGTGTGTGTGTGTGTATCTGTCAGTATGTAACCGTCTAACGATGGAATGCCTGGACCCTGGATCAGTTTTAATTAAATTCGGCACACAGGTTTTTGGATGCAAATCCTCGGTCGTGTTCGTTAACGGCCAAAATCAGTCGAGTCGTTTCAAAATGGCAGCCATTTTAAACATTCAAAGGACGATATTTCTTGAACGGCTAAATATTTGAAAAAACCAATCGAAAGCTGGTAAGAAACTACACTATCTTCATATTTTTAGTATTTTAATTGACCAATAGTAACAAAACGGTAGCCAATCAAAGGGTTCCGTAATGCATGTCTTATGGACCAGCAAGCAATCATTGCTGTCTACTACAATGTTTACAAAGGAAAACAAACTTTCTTAGAACGCGGTTTTTTCTTGATTCTTATTGTTTGAGCAAGCTGGTGGCTCAGTTGATTAGGTCGCCGCTTCCGGATGTGTCGTGCAGAACATCCCAGGTTCAAGCCCCGGCCAGACCATTGACTTTTTGTTAGTACTTTTTACCTTGTACTGTACCAGTTCACTCTCTTATTCTGTCTATTAGCTCTCCGCACAGGCTCTAGACCCATGGAGATGGGCAAAATAAGAAAAGACAAGGCTTGCCACCTTAAAAAATTTCTGTAGAAGGTTTATAGCTCCAAAACGAGATATAATCAATCATGACCCTTAAATCATAATTTTTTAACAATTATTTTCTATCTGTTGTATCTGATATAAACTTATGCATAGTCATTGCGTTGTACTGTGGAGCGAGGGTGAGGCCCAAGGCTGCAGCAAGCGGTAGGTGAGGGGGATCAGATGTTATAATCCCCCCTCCCCGAAATCTTGAAAACAATTAAAATACTGATCATTGGTTAAGACTAAATCATGAAAAACGATTAAAAGAGTGTTAAAACTCGATCATATTGGTGAAGAGAAAAACAGTGTGTAAATGTAGAAACTGTATTTTTACTTTCTGAGCACACCATACTCATATCGGTATACGCAGAGCAGAGTCTATTCTGTACTCTGTAAACATATGTCGCAGGCTGATCTCTCTGATTAGTAATTGAGTCAGCACTGTAGACGGTCTGTCGTTCACGGAACCACGGTGACGGGTGGACGACAATTCTGCCGCATGCAGTAACTTTTTTTTTTTATTTCCGGGAGAGGACCCCCCCCCACTTTCTTAAGCTAACTCCTCCAGACCCCCACATATAATTCCTGGCTACTGCTTTGGTAAAGCCGTAGGCTGAGATGAGGTTTCGTTGACACGGCCTTGGATTGGGTTGGGTTGTTGGGGCGAAGATTACAGCGTACGCCTAGTTAATAATAAACAGGCAATCGTACTGGTTTTGAAACTTTCACACAGATGCACCATTTACAAATTGTACGCTACTGAGCATATCTGCCACAAAGTGCATGTGTACGGTATGGAAAATGCATCTTATAATTTTTTCTGGTGGCCTGTCCAAATTCTACCAAATTTTTTCAATAATATGGCGCATAATCATATTTGCAGACTGCAGTGCAGTTTTTGGTTTTTAATTTAGGTAGGATACCTGAGTTTTATTTTATTTAAAAAAAGGCTTCTAAGTGTTTTCCAATATGTTGAAAACAACATTACTACTATAGAGACATTAACCAACTGAGATGTCGATTACTCTTGACATCGTAATGAATTGCTGCGAGGTAGCTTGACAGAAACACGGACATTTTGAAGGTCCCCCATGAAAATATTTTCATGAATTAGCAGGGCATTTTGATATTGTGTTGGGCCGTAAATTCCCTGTTCCAGCTTTTAACTAATCTTATTCTGCTTGAGAGTCTACCCAATACTATATTAACTCAACCGTTTCACATTTTGGCTGTAAAATGTGTGTGTATAGTTTTGTGTGAAATGTTGAGACCATAGCCTATAGGGGATGTGAACATTATTGATATTTGCAGCAAATATTCATATATACCTTGATGAGAAGCAAAGTGTGTTAAAACTCCCAATAAACTGCACGGAAAGTAAATTTCACTAACTTTGGTAGCGTAAAGCTAGATCAAGATCCATTCCTGTGGTCCTTAAATAAAGGGCCACTATGATATGGAAAATAAATTTGAAACTCCTCACCTTACGTCGTTAGACCTGTAAACTATTTGTGCGAGATAAAAAAGGTCAAATAAATTTTCGCGAAAATGCATAGGAAACATATAGTTTACGTTTACACAGCTACACAGACGTGCGGAGAAAAAGAGGAGGGAGGATTCGAAAGAAAGAAACATAAACCATCGTATAGTCAATAAAAATCCAATATAAAAACAACCTCAGAGGCCGGATATTACAAAATAAGAAAATAATCAGAAGTTGGAGCAAACGTGAGACAGAGCCTCGAGCCACATCTGCTGAAAACAGGATGCAGTGTGTGATTGCAGCGTTGCCAGACCTCGGCCGCCAGATTCGCGCAGAAATTGCTAAAGTGAATATTCACATGTGGACCGTGGCAATGCTAGCGCTCCAAGACATAACTTTTTGGAAGTAAAAATATACACTAGGGTCCCATTTGACTGTCAATGCAAGTCAATTTTATTCACAGACATCATTAAGACATCATTTTGCAAGTCACTTCTCATCATTAAGACAGAAAAACAAGGTCTGCGATTTCACGGCTGTATATGGCTTCCATTTAGAACCAGCCGCCAAATCGAATGCAAATAGCGCCATATAAGACAGCCAAATGGTATCTAATCTTTACATATTAAATGGCTTTGTCCTAACTGACATAACCAATCTAGAGCAAAAACACTGAAGATAAAAATTCAAAATTTTAAGGTATTTATGGAGCCAGAGGCTCACTAAAAAAGGATTTTGCAAATTATTTTATTTTTAAGCATAAAAATTGAGAAAATCAGGTGGGGTTCACTCCAAGCCCTATAACAGGTGATTCGAATTAAAATCCTAACAATACACTTTTAGGTTAGGAATGAACCAACTCTCTTTTTTTAAATGCAATCTTTACTTTAGCAACTGACTTAACAAATTTTGAATCAGTTAATAATATTCTTCACATCCAACAGCTTTTTTTAGGTTAGGTTAACAAAATAAAAGCAATTACAATAAAAAATCATAGAAAAGGCTTCCTGTATTATAATTCAAATCAGTGTACACACAAATTTAGAATCAGTTAATTATTATTCCTAACTAACAGCTTTTTATTTTAGCTTTGGGGTTATAATTAATTCTACACCTTTATTATAATAACATTAAACGTATGGAAACAGTAATACTTGCATCAAAATATAAAATTAAATTAACTTACTTTTTTTATGTTTGTATTACACATACTTTCCATTTCTTGAATCTACATTACAAAATTGTAATAGTCAGATAATTTAACTCACTTTTAATTGTAAATACCAGCGCTTGACAATAATATCTGAACTACACCGGATGGAACAAAACGTCTCCTAACTTAAATTGATGAACCAAAACACAAAAATGTTTCTTGAATGTATACATGCATTACCATAGCAACCAATTCAATAATGGTTTTTTGTTACGCATTACATTTTCTATTTGTCAACTCCTACCGCAAGCCGTGTAAAGGATGTATGTTTATTATTTCAGCATAGCTGTAAAGTATGAGCCAATTTCAACCAAGCTTGGTGCACATAAATGGCCTACTAGTTGGGAATAGTGATGTAAAATACCCGGGTATTTAAAACTGTGGGTATATACTTGGGTACTTATGATAACTTTCAACGAAATGACTGCTACAAGATTAATTATTGCAAACTTATTTCAATTGAACATATTTTATGTATTATGAACGTTCTATAGTTATTGAATAATATTATGCCATAATATAATTAATATTATCATCCAATTAAACTAATGGGTCTATTAATGAGCAAATAAGAATAATTTTAGTAAACCAAGAGGCTACGAGGTAATTGCAAACCTATTTCAAGTAAATATAGCCTCTATAGTGTAAATGTTCTATAATGATTTAATGATATTTTTCCTTAATAATAGTAATTATCTTTATCATCCAATTAAATTAATGGGCGTACTAATGACCAAAAAATATTAATATTAGTTAACAAAGATAAAACCCAAAACAGATGCAGAATCTAGGCCATTACTCTACAATTTCAGAATTTTGTATCAAGCAAGGGTAAAAAAGTATGCCAATTTGAACGCTACAAATTCATTTTAATACAGAAAAGTAGGCAGTTGTAGGCTACATGTGGTTCAGTCAGAATCAGAATTTGAACTAGGGACTTCTTCTACAGACTCAGATGATTCCTCGCTTGAAGCAATTTCCAAAGGTTGAGAATCTTTTTCGCCTTCATCTTCAAATTCTGGTCTATTGCTGGATGCAGTTGGTCTATTAATTTTTTCTTTTTTCAGCAATCTCCAATTATGTTAGAGGTATGTAATTTTCGCCGCTCTCTCTGTCGTTAATCGATTTCTTCTTTTATTGTGTATACATGAAAAGGTGCTGAATGTCCTCTCAGTTGCGGCTGAAGTGACAGGTGCTCCAAGACTACGAATTGCCACGTCAGCTAGCAAACATGTTCCTCTCAGCTGCCTCCACCACAATAAAGGCTGCACTTCATTTTCATCTTCCTTTGATGTTATTCCTTCCCAAATGAATTGGCGACGCCAAATTCCTTCTTTATCTCGGTAATCAGCATGGTCTTTTTGAATGTCAATGATCTTCAAGCCCATGTTGTTCCCTACTTCACATATGAAACTGATAGCGTCAAGTAATTCTTCAGTGTCAAGACTCAAGATGGCAACCTTGGCTTGAAGGACTTAAGATATCTGCAGCTAGGTGGATTTTACTTACCTATTGCTCATTTCATCCGCTTGTCTAGTTTGTTTAGGGTACATTAATACTTGGACGATTAGACCTAAATTATAAATTAATACCTAGCCTAAATAAAAAAAATTACTATTCTTTCAAAAGGGTGAAGGATTTCCATTGCCCTAAATTCAAATACAGCATTATGTTTGAAATAATAAAATACTCGTACTCGTACCTATTATATTAGCTATTACTAATTATTTATATTAAGCTTGATAATAATAAATACCCATTTGTTGGGTATTTTTGTATGACATTTTTGGGGAATTGAGGGTGGGGCTTTACTCAAAAAGGTACTATATTCTTTAAATAGCTCTAAATAAGGCTTACTGAGTGTAATATTACTGAGTGTAATATGCTTAGAAATACTTAAAACACTATTTAAATCATTATTTTTCATAAATACCCTCATTTTGGGTATTTCCCCTGGCCTAGGGTAAATACCCGGGTAAATACCCATTTTATATTTACCCACCCGCTGGGTATTTACCCGGCTCACATCACTAGTTGGGAAACGGTATTTTTTTAATAAACATCCGTAGCACCCATACTGATAGGGTGGAAGGGCATGATATTTTCAAACAAACGAAAATTGTGGTTATTAGGGTCAAATCCATAGTTTTCAAGGTCGCTGAGATGAATAGTAGCATGTTAAAAACATTTTAATTAATATATTGTGCAGGGAAAACTGAAAATTGTTCCGTAGTAAAGCTTATAGTGTTTAACTATTATAATCCATATTAAAATATTTTATTTTCAGAAAATTAAAATTTTATTTTTATTTCTTATATTTTGTTTAGGTTTAGGATGTATAAGGGACACAATTTTGATTAAAAAATGTTTTATATAATAAACCAAAATGTATAGATTACAAAACTACAAAGTTTAAGTTTTTTTTTGTCTGTTGTCTACTTAAAAAGTTGCTAAAAAATCTTTAAAAAAATATATTTTAGTAGTGTTACTTAATATAAGAATAAGACAAAATAATTGTATATATAAATGTTTCTCCTTGTAAGCAATCTTACATCATAACTAAAATTTGACAGGTTTTAGTCTACACATTCGTTGCACACACTTTTCTGATGTTCACTCCCATTTGGTACACTGGAAACATCGTTTTCTGGTACTTTTGTTTCTTGCTCTGCCACAAAGATGACATCGTCCAATAGTTCCCTGAATTGGTGGTGGGTTATCAGAATTTTCTTTGATTTTCAGCATTAATTTTCCACGACGTCTGATCTCTTTCGGAATCATCTGCATACTGGTGCGCCTATGTACTTCAGGTTTGATGAAGTCCATTGCCAGGGTTTGTAAGAATTTTCCACGGTTGACCATTTCATTTTTGTTGTTGGCTTTATAAAGAGTAAGTGCATTTACCCCTGCCACGTTTATGATGTGGAAGAAGAGAGTTAGTGGCCATCGTCGAGAATTCCTAGATGCATTGTACTGCCCACATATTTTGTCCAAGATTTCGACTCCGAATTTAGTGTCGTTGTACGATGTAATCACAACTGGTTTGCGAGCTGCACCTGATTTTTCATCAATTGCTTTGGTATTGTGCATGGTCGAGATCATCAAGACTGCTTTGTTATTTTTTTTTTTTTTTTAAAGTAAGAAGCTAAAGACAGATTTTCTTGGAAGCCAAACAGTGTGCTATTTACTTCTCTGTGTTTGTTGGGTAAAAAACAAAGAGGTACTTCAAGTTTTTTTTTTCAGTGTTCCAAGAAAGGTCAGAGACTTATCATCAAAAAGTTCCTTTGCAACAGAAATTGATGAGAACCAGTTATCTGCCGTTATGTTTCGGTTTGTGCCCGATACTGGTTCTACAAGAAGATTTACTACGTCTTTTGCAAGAGTTGCTAAGTTTGTATGGTCCATCAGGTTAAACTCCTAAGTAAACTTCAAGATTAGTTGTATAGTAACTATTTGCTGATGTAAGAGCAAAAACCTTTATGACATATTTGACAGGCTTCTTAGGCATATATTGTCTGAAGGGGCACCTACCCCTAAAAGCTACTAACATCTCGTCCAAAGTAAGGTAGTCGGTTGGTTTATACATTTCTTTACAGTTTTGAACAAATTTTTCAAAAACTTCTTTAAACGGTGCCATTTTATCTAATTCCTTTCTAGCAAGGCGGTCATTTAAGTCGTCAAAGCGCAAACACCGCATCAGAAATCTAAACCGCTGTTCGCTCATTGTTACATAACGAATCTACTCCAGTCCCGTTACTTATGCCCCACATACTCATTACGTTTCGTCTTCCAGCACGTAAGACTCCACATAAATACAAAATTCCAATTAATGCTCTAATCTCAATTCATCTGTAGCTTTAGCATCCCTGTCTCGCAGGAAATTGTTCTTTACTTTATCTATATAAATATTAGTGCTGACAACAATTTTCTGAATTATATTAGTATCAAAATAAACAGTATCAGTTAACTGACACAAACTTTCTCCCAACTTACTGTAGTCAAAATAATATTGTTTTTAATCCTTTTATTTACTACTTTTTAGAACAAAACAAAAAAATAATATTCTACCTAAGTCAATCGTATAAAAAAGTTATTGTCCCAGGCGGGATTCGATCGCGCGACCTTTGAATTACTGGCCGTCCTCGCTACCGTTGTGCTACCCCGTGCGGCCGTCGCCGTGATGCTTGATTGACAACATAAACTTGTTTATTTTTTAACATTTCCCCATAATTATGAAACGCCGAAGTTTTGATAAAAGCGGGTGGTGTCATTTTGTTTGGCATCTTAAGCACTATAAATACTGAAAATTTGATCAAAATCGTTAGAGCCGTTTTTGAGAAATTTGCATTTTTGTCGTTTTTTATTGGTTTTTTGGGGTAAATTACCCTTAAAAATTAAAAATTCCAAAAAATGAAAAAAACGCCTGGAGATATTAGGGTTTAGTACCTACATACCAAATTTCATGAAAATCGGACCAATAGTGTCCCCTCTGGTCGTGTATACATACTGACACACTGACAGACAGACACCACGTTAAAAACACTTTTTTGGGTTCAGGGAGCACCAAAACAAAAAATTCCACTAAAAATATTTTTGGTTTCAGGGAGCACCAACTCAGATAATTGCACTAAACAATTTTTTGGGGTTCTGGGAGCACCAAAACAGATAATTCAACTGAAAATTCAAATTCGAACATTTTTACGAAAACAATACTTTCTCCATATACTACGTATAGGGTGGAGAAAGTAAAAACATTCAAATGATTTTACATGAGTATTTGCATTTTTACCTTCACCTTGAGGTCCAGGTCTGTGCAACAAGGGAATGATATTGTGTCGCCTCCTGCGCGAAGTTCTAGGCTCCAACGGATCGAGGTACCATCTCGAGGTTTTGTCTTTTCCGATTTAAAATTCTCGTTGAAGCCTATCATGCTCAGTTACTGGTCTTCTGTCTTCCTGATCACTCTTTTCTGTACCACTATCACTGCTTTCACCACTTTCAGTATCATGCATTTCAACGAAATCATCCTCTACTTCATCTTCATCAGACACTCCTAACACACTTTCATTATCACTCTCCGTTCCTGCCAGCCATCGACGTATCTGTTCACGTTCTAACACAGACATTGTTCACCGATCAATATACTAACGGTTGAATAGCTATCAAGGAAATAGATAAGTAAAAAGTACTAAACAAACAAAATCACAAATTTAGTTCATAAATAAAAAAATTTACACCAGTGGTCGCGTGGATTACTATTGTACTCCAAGCGAAATTAAAAATACACAAAAAATCTACACGTCTGTTTTAAGCGTTGCTACTCGACTGACCGTTGTTGGGGTATGTGAGGGTAAGGTAGATGGCCGGTCAAGGTCATAAGTGTTGCCAACCTATAGTTGCAGCAAAAAATTTACCCTTGGATTACACTAGTAATCCGCGCGACTACTCCAGTGTTAAACTAGGAGAGGTTCATTTTGTACTTTTCACTGTTTCGAAAAAAGAAGAAACAACCAAAATAGGAACAGTTTCTTGGCAAGACCAAAATTGTAAATTGTACTGTATTTTCATTTTTCCTGAAATGTAGCTCACAACTCCGTAATAATAATATGTATATGCCAATTTATTACACAGTTTGATTAAATTAAAACAGAAATTGCCCGACTCCTCTCATTTTCTTGCTGTTCAGTAACTTTTTTTCTGAGATTCAGCAGATTTGTTTTGCCCATCAGTTTAGATGCATCCAATCATTTACGATGGGATTAATTCATATTCTGTAGACACAATTCATAGTAAAAATTTGAAAGAGATTTAGTCTTAAACTGTTTGACCAATTTTTGATTACTTAAACTAATGGAGAATTTTTGTCAAATATTAAAAAATGTTTACAACTCCTGAACGGCTGAACAGATTTTATTGAATCATAGCTAAGAACATTTTCGATCAAGGCACCTTTCAAACAAAAAAACTAAGTCAAAAAGGGTTAATCTGTTTTTTTTTTTAAATTAACAGATAAGAAGTAAATAGAAATTCAGCTTAATGGATCAGTGCAATTAAAAATAAAGTACCAGGTGACTGAGCTCCATTCGATTAACTTTTTATGAAATTATTAAATTTGTATGATTTTAAAATAAATTATGATATCAAGTCTAAATATAGTAAGAATAATTATAGGATTAACCATAACCTCAAACTATTCTTCAGAAATGAGCCAGGTCTATATTAAAAAATTCTCTATTTCACTATACATTTTGGATACGTTTTACTTTTTTATAAGAAATTAAATTGTGAAATCAGGCCTAAATATATTAACAATAATTGCAGAATTAACCGTAACCTCAATGCTATTCTTCAAAAATGAGGCAGACCTATATTAAAGTTTACTATTTCACTAATAATTAAGGCCAAGTTTTACTTTCTTCTGACAAATTAAATTGTGAATAGTCCCAAATATAGTACCAATTATCGCAGGATTAACCATAACCTCAAAGCTTTGCTTGAGAAATGAGGTAGGCCTATTGACAATTTCACCATCAATTTATTGCAAGTTGTATTTTATTCTTACAAATTAAATTGTGAAATCTCTCCTAAATATAGTAACAATGATATTATTTAGCAAAATGTTATATTGTTTTATAATTATAAATATTATGTGGAGTAATATCTCTATTTAATAAATAAGCACCTAAGAAACATTCAAACCGTTTCGTTACGTTAATATTTTATATAAATTATACATTAAAACAGACAACGAAGTATAGTGGGGAACTCCAAGTAAGCGTTCAGTGAAATGGAGCTGTTTCTTTTATTAATTAATTTTAGGAACATCTGTCCAAAGTTCCTTGTTACGTGAAAACTTCTTTTTTGCATTCTTAGTTACAGCTGATGTATTTTACTTTGTTTATTTCTTCTTCTTTTGTAGGCTATACTGTACTGATGGGTGAAATGATAAATAATTTTGTCAAAATTCGTATGATACCCATTTTTTATAATATGAGACCTAGCACAATCGATTATATGCACCTTAAAACCCTTATATGTGAAGTTTGATAAAAATTGTTGAAGCCGTTTTGAAATATGGTTACATACGGTACATACAGAAGTCCTTCGTTTAATAATAATGCAAATTTTATGTAAAAAATTTAGATTACTTGTATGTATGAAAAGTTGTTTAAAAAAATCGGTTTTTTCTGCCACCCAGCTGAATTTTAAATATTGTTTAATATGCAGCAATGGTGGCACATGCTATAAGTTAACCCTCAAGCAATTTGCTTTTTACCATAATATTTTTACAACTTAAATATTTAGTACTGGGTTTAGTATTTTCAGCTTGATTAAAAAAATAGCATTAAGCGGGTAAGCCTTGCTTAAACCGTCTCAAGCCGCCACTGTTTAATATGTATTTGATATATTTCTAGTTTGATTTATGATTATTCTTCGTATAATATGCTTACAATATGAGCACATTCAAATAAACCATTTTAATCATACTTTTTTCAAAACATATCCTTCAAGATTTTCTGAATTAATCTGACCAGAGCTTGTCTTGTGTTACAGATGCTTTTAACAATGAACTGATTTACCAAACTTTACAAGATATTCTTGCTGGCAAGAAATGTCGTATTCCTGTTTATGACTATCGCACAAATTCAAGGTAAGATACTATAAGAAAGTTTGGGTTTGATAGGTGATATTTGTGTACAGTCCTTAACTGTAAGGTAGTGTTTCCACAAAAATTTAGTTTTTGAAAACTATTCATTATTTTTTACATACGTTATTTCAAACACCTCCATTTTTTACACAATTTTTCTTTTAAAAGCCCCAAAGGTAATTTCATTTTTAAATGTAAATTAAACTTAGAAATACTTGGGTTAACACTGTCTATGGGGAACTTACTCCATGGTGCTCTGATCCTTCAAGGTCCTTTAGGTCATATATATATATATATTTATAAATATGTTACTTACGTCGTCTCATACACACTGGTTCTTTTTTTTTCCCAACCGGTTTCGCTGCTTCAACTAGTCAGCATCATCAGGGTATCCGCTACTGCTTCGTTATTACATAAAAAAAACACTACACAACACACACATATACACAAACATACATTACAAACGCACATATCGTATACTTTATGTCCTGTCAGGTGGCCGGCCAGGTCCGTACTGAATCTTTGTCTCGTCTTTATCGTTGTTCAAATATGCCGAATAAATATTGTCGGAATCAAACCTTACTTGTTCATTTATTATTTTCGTTTTGCTGTTTTGGTTTTCAACAAATATATAAAATCGTTCCCAAGCGTTCATATTATAGCCTTTGTCGCATTGTTTTAAAATATTCATTGTGCTTTCCATTGTGTCATATGAGTGCCCGTTATCTAGAATATGCAAAGAAGAAGTGGCAAAATTCAATGGATACGAAGAGCAAATGGTAGACAAACTCCTTTCACAGATACAGGGGAAAATAAACACCCAAAGTAGGTTGAATAATAACACTGATTGTTTTATCACTGAGTATAAGTTGATCATTTATTTATTTCAGAAACAAATTATATATTTTTTATTTTAACAAGCCATTCGTTCATGAGAGCTTGTATCTGCTCCAACCACCTTCATCAGTCTTCCCCACTAGATATTTTTTAAAATATATTTTACATGTAATTGTTTCTGAAATAAATGTTTTACCAGTCTCAGTCTCCAAACAACACCTTGTAAAACCAAGGTAATATTTCGAAGGAAATTTTACAAGAAAACTAGTTGAATATTATGATCGCAGATCTGTCATGGTTAAATAATATTAAGAGCAATTTAGATATCATTTTCTGAAAAAGTTTGTTTATATATCAATAATAGTTTCTTATCAGCAAATTAATTATTAAAATTGTGGAAAATATTTTTAAAATTAATTAATAATAAAAGAAATAAAATATTATTTTACATGAGTAAGTACAATGCATATAACCAATTCACTCGTATATATAATCAATTTATGTATATGTTTATATCATCCAAATTGATATCTTCAGACTTTTGTTACTTGTAGAAGAACGCCTAGAAATGAATAATTATAATATTTAAAGATCATCATAAAAAAAACTAATATTAACTAAGGGAAACTGAGTTAATTGGTCTGAAATTGTATTGTAAACGTAAGAAGAACACATTTGGTAATTGTTTTCAATTGATAGTTTGAATCAATACTGCAAGAACTCTCTACACACCAGATGCACATATTCTTTATCCAAACATTAGTAAAATATTACATTTAGTGAGCTTCAAATCTCAATGAACATTATATTGTAATATTTTTTATTTGAACTTATTTATTATGTATTTTATAGTTCTAGTTTCACTTTTTTCCCCCCACTACTTAACTATTTGTTTAGCTAGCCAAAAGAAAGTTTGGTTAGTTTTTTAACATCTACAACCTAATTCTTACAATTTTCTGTTTATATAATTCTTTATAATAAGAAAATATTATAAACTATAAAATTTCAAAAATTTTAATATAGGCCTATGGAACGTTTTTGTAAAATCACAAATGTAAATTTCAAGCAGATAACAATTTATATGAATACATTAATATTTAAAGTTAATATTAAATAATATTAATATTAAGTTAATATTTAAAGTGTAATAATTATTAACATAGTTTATTTTAAACCTCAAATAATATATGTTCTCAATCGATAAGTAAATCATTAATTATTTACTTTTCATAAGTGTCTGGCAAACGTACTATGCATCACAAAAGCAAAATACAAACTCATTTGAGGTTTTTCAGGATAGTTATCACTAAATGGCGATAAAAAATAAATCTAAATTATTAAAATATTCAACCTACTCTACAAAATGGAAAAAACCTATTATTTTGTCTATCCATGTATGTCATTCAATTTGAACACGTTCCAGACAAAAATGAGTTTTTCTTATTTAGTGCCATTAAATAATAGTTTTAAACTTGTCCTTGTTTATGTATCTGATACATTTTACTTTAACTCAATCTCCATATGTAAGGTACCTACGCATTTATTTTTAAATTCTTACTGTAATACACAACGAATTTGGACATTAATTTCCTACTCACCTCTGCCTACTAATAAAGGGGATGGAGTGTTTGTTGTTTTAAACAGTACGTTATTCTCCACAGAGCAATAATTTATATGTACCATTTAACCTTTTAAAATCAGCTATAAAAATATAGGTGGCAATTTAAATAAAGAAACACTACGAAGTCATAGCTTTTTCGTAGTTAAATTTTTTATACAAACTTTTTATATGTTTAATATATAGGCTATATAAAAAAAACTAAAAACAAAAGAAACTTTTAACAATGTAAATCATGTAGGCTAATTTCGTAATAGTCAAAGTCCAAATTTACTTGAATCTAATAAGTTGTTTAGAGTCAAACCATTGTAATAAAAGTGGTAATTGCAACGAATTTGGAAACAAACAACAGAAGTAAATATCGCATCAAAACAAGCTAGTAAGTTTAGACGTTTTAATGAAAATTAAATAGAAGGTATTAATGTTAACATGGTCGCAGTAGAAGTTAATGCTTTTAAAATTTCCCTAAATAAAATATATATAATTTATAAATACAAAACCAGGATTCATTAATTACTTATCTATTTAATATAAGTGTACGGGCGGCAGGCAGAGGGCCGGGAGAGTGGGTTCAGAGTGACGTTGCTGGCACGTGAGTTTACTGCGCATCCTACTCATGACCCCTACCGTGTATTCTAGTATCCGTGGTTGACATAACACAATTTTCTGGCTCTCTGAAATGCCACGAGTCATTCGGGAGCGTGAATGTGACTCACCAAAAGTGAATGTTTGGTGCGCTGTGAGCCCTGCTGGAGTAATTGAACCCTACTTTTTTGGTACACAAACAGTGACTTTGTTGATGTTGCAGCAGTACGCCATTGATGAACTACCACTTCGAGTCCTTTTTGCAGGGTATTACCAACAAGATGGAGCTCCCGCTCCATTAGGCATAAACTGTTCGAACCTATCTCAACCAAACATTTCCAGGTGGTGATGGACCACTGTGCTGGCCCCCACAGTCACTTGACTTTGACATCCCTGGGATTTCTGGCCCTGGGGTATGGTAAAGGAACACGTCTATAGCAGAAAAGTTTGTGACATCAATGAACTGAAGCACCGGAACGGGATGTGGTATCATCCATTCCTCATGAAATTTGTGTACTGCCTTTGCATGCTTCTGTGAAGCCTTGGTTTTTCTGTGTAGAACATAATGGTGACCAGGTTGAGCATATTTAATTTATTTTATGTTCTAGAAGGAGAAAATTTAATACATTGTTTCTTCTTCATTCATACATGAAGAAAATAAATTGATTCTTCCATTTAAGTGTTAACATATTGAAACACCCTATATTTACAAAAGGATGTCACAACAGAAAAATTTGCATATTTTTCATTACACAAAGTTAGTTTTATCAAGGTAAAGGACAAAGAGATTTTTCATAGTGAATTTAAAAAATCTGTGCCATAAAAGGCAAATAAGACATCTGGTCCAACACTTATATCCAGAAAACCAAAAATGTATTCAATTATTTAACGCGTGAATCAAATAGTAGTGTTGTAAATCTATTTATATATTTATGAAAGGCAATATTTATGAAAGATATATTTATGATATGTTTTTCTATTCGCAAATTGTATTTTATTAATTTGAAAATATTCTTACTGTTATATTTTCTCACAGTTAGAAAATTTACATTTTGAAGGGAGTTATATTAATATTTAATTTAGTTAATAAAATAAAGTTACTGTATTAAAAAAGTATTAAATTTGCAACCACGAAAAATTTATTTGCTGAAAATTTTTCCTCGGTAGACCTTTAATTACTAATATTATTAATTTTCACTATAGAAAGTAGTAGAGGCCTATGTAATTTGTTATGACTTAATGCTCAAAATGTATACCTAGCGTATGACTTTTATGTTTTTTTTTTTGCAATAAGTTATACAGGCCCACAATGTTTTTAAAGTTTTTGTTTTGATACGACTAAACGCAGCCAACATTAAATTTTCATCTGTTTACTTTATAGTGATTAATATAAGACCCTTGTTTTGAATATTAAAATATAAACTAACTAATTTGTCGTCAAGTCAAATCGTTGTAACCAAGTAAAACGAGTCAGCAACTTACTGAATCACTCTTTTTTATGATTATGCGACATAAGGGATAAGTCGATGTAATCTTTGTCTTAAAGTAAAAAGTTGACAAATTTGAACGCTTATGATGCACTTGTTTTGAATGACTAAAATGAGGTCAAGAGCATCCACCCCCAAAGTCCTAAAGTATTACTCATCATGTCAATGTTCAGAGTTTTAGAAAACAAGTGTTCACTTATAAACTACTAAATTCTATGAGTTATCAGTTTAACCTGGTTTCTATGTGTATGCGTACAGAACTTTTCAAAGTGAGACCTAGTGAAGTTAGTCAAGTGGAGTTTGTTGTGGCAGTTAAGTGATATTTTAAAAATTATTGTAAAAGTGTTTTAAAACAACTTCAATAGTTCACTAGTGGTTTTAGTGTTCTTGACAAAAACTTTAAGTAATTTACCAAACATTCAAATTTAGTTTATAGTTTTAAGAAACATTCATTCATTTTATACAGTACACATATTTCAAGTTCTCGAAATGTATATATAATGTAATAAGACATTCATTTTTACTTTATTTTAGTTTAATGTTGATTAATTGATTAAGAATTAGTAAAATGGCATTTGTTCTATTTTTTTTTCTTTGTCAGATCTAATTGGCTTACATATGGCAGATGCTGTTGAGGGGATTAAATTTGTCGAGATACCCAAAATTGTACATCGAGAACCCCCTAGTACATCTCATTGTGTCGTCAATTCCCCTGAACCGATTTTGTCTTCCCGATCGCCTTTCTCTAATTGACCACCATACCCTCAGTCTCATTGTAGTCGTGGCGAACAAGATATGGAGCAATTAGAAATAATTAGCACACATTTTATAAAATATAATAAGTTTGAAACGGAAGCTTTTGAGTACTATACTAAAGTTCACGCAGCCAACCGATGGAGAAAATTTTAATGAGTGGTTAAAGAAGTAAATAGGCTTCTTTAAAATATTTTAATGGGAGCAATCTTGGAGGAAATTGCTAGTATTGTGTTAATTTAGAATATTGAACTATGTTTTCTTGTGTGTGTTATAGAATTGACGATCAGTATACTGTGATATACCCTGCTGATGTGGTACTTATCGAAGGCATCTTAGTATTTTACTTTCCTGAGATTAGAGATCTATTTCACATGAAATTATTTGTAGACACAGATTCCGACACAAGGCTGGCTCGTAGAGGTAAATATTTTTCTTGTTTGTATTTTGCACAAACTTTATAGTTTTATAAACAATATGGTCTGGAAGGTGTTGAATTATTAAAATGTTAGTATTAATAGTAGGTTTGTAATTTAAAACTCATAGCTAGAAGATAAAAATATTTTTATTTGCGTTGTGCAAGTTACTTTTAGTTAGATACCAGTAGTAAGTAAATATTACTTTATTGGGTCGACTTGTGACTTCTTGTTGAACTTTCAAATGCAACACTTTTGAGAGCCGTAATTCCGTCATCATATCTTAAATATCCCTCTGAAAAGATCGTTGCACATTAAAACAAATGTACACACAATAATACACTGCATACACATTATTGAACTTAAGTTCGACAATGCCCATGTCTGGGTGAGCACATAACCTCTCCATGTACACGCATTTATTGTTAAATTTGTGTATTATGTATGAATTTGTGTATTCATCTATGTTTCACTGATACATCACAAAGTTGACTGAGGAAAAAGGTTTATGTGCGCTTCCTCTCTTATTCAAAGTAACGCAATGCTTCCTCTACTACTTTAAAAACCTTACTAGATTTGTCACCATCAACCGTGCCCCCTTTTTTTCTCCTCTTTTCCTTTCATGATTACAATATTGTATTTATCTATAAGAGGTTTATCCCCTTCCACCTGGATTCTAAGAAATGTGCGTTATTTTTAGGAAACTTATTTTCTCTAGGGTTGGATAGGACTCATTGGCTCAAACTTATTCCATTAAGATAAAAAGTATCCCAGCAGAAATAAAATTTTTCAGCCCTTTTAGCATGTCATGGCCCTCATAGGCATGACTTGAAGGGGTTTAAGTAAGCCTGGATGAACTTATTTGCACACCATTCAAAACCAACAGTTGGGTCTACTCTCAAGCATGCAACTGTACGATTTTTAATGGGATTTACTAAACCATCTACCCTACAGTTCTGATTTAGCAGCCTCAGACTTGAATCTTTTCAAAAATGTATGGAATTTCTTATAGGAAAATAATTAGACAGTTATGATGTATTGAAAGAAACTCTTACTGAATACTAAATTAAAGTATAATTTTATGAAGTTATATATACACACACACACACCTGTTTTTCCGACTTGCAACTTATGTTGTAATTTTTAGTTATGCTTCCAACTTCAGGTTATGTTGTTTATTCGATTGTATGTGAGCATGTCAAAAATAAAGTAATAACACATATAACACAATTCACAACACTAATTATTGCACAAATGGATTAAATACAGAAATAATAACAATATACAAAAACACTAACATTTTTATAAAACTGTTTTTAAAATTGGTTGACATTGGGCCACAATGGGTCAGCATGGCAGTTAATTAGACAGGTGGCATAGTTCTTCGATGACGGTACCCAAAAGTTAGTGTCATGACTTAACAAGTGTTTCGATATTAATGGTGATTGTAGAAAAATAAAATAATGTTCATATTTTCATTTCCTATAAAAGTAATGTTCATAAATAAAGATTTTCTTGTTCTATACAAAATGGTTCTAACTTAAAAATGACCCTTTTATTTTAATTTTTAGCAAATTTTTATAGGAAAGATGAACTATTTCAGTAACTCTTATGGCGAGACCTAAGGTTAGGAGTGGTCAAGGAGCACCGATCATGGTCTCCAGAATACGTTTTGGGGTGCCATTAAAAATTGTATGTATATATGTGTCTGCACTCTAAACAGCCGCATTTTACGTCCGATTTGGTCCAAATTAGTACACACATTGGATTTCTAAGTCGCTCGAATGAGTTCGTTATCCAAAAGAATCCGACTACCTCAATCGTGTCTTTTGACCAGAAGTAACAAGAGCTTGAGGTTTTTTGTACTAGAATTAAACACTTTTTCTATTTTATTTAAAAAAAAATAAGCATAATAGATTTTTCTGCACATTTTGTTTTTTTACACGACTTTATAGCCCATCTGGTTCTCCCAAAATTGATCAAAACATAAAATACCGAGTTCAAATCCAAGTGAGGGATTTTACCATGGGGCAGCTTCCGAGACTGACGGCCAGGATGCAAACTCACAACTGCGAGCGGAGCGAAGCAGATAGTGAGCCAGCGCTGGAGGCTGAGGTGCAAACAAATTCTACTAATATATTTCGTACATGCAGGCAGCTATTAAGCTGAAATCACTCAACTCAAGTCAGCGTTCATCTGTGTGATTGAATTATTTTAATGACCAATATTTAATTTTAGTGAACCTATGTTTAACTAGAAAGTGTAAATTATCTCTTAATGAAAAATTTTCTAAAAAAGTTCTATAGTTTCTTAGATTATTTCGAACATTAACACAAACATACACAGTTTATCTCTTTGTAATACTATAGATTGTAAAGTAAATATTGTTTATATTTTGTTACAGTTCCTCGTGACATTAAAGAACGTGGACGAGAGTTAGATCAAGTCCTAACACACTATATGACCTTCGTGAAACCTGCTTTCGAGGACTTTTGCTTACCGGTAGGACAAAATATATTTCTGTATTTTAATGTTTTCTTGATCGAGTAACAGTAATTCAGATTTTTTGTGTTTAATTAGACTTGATAACGTCTGTATTTATTGTCAGTTATATTTAATAGTTTTGTTAATTTGTTCACATTTAGCATTGTTTTCTTATTTTTGTTATTTAAAAAAAATATACATATTTTATTTACAGCATTGGAAGGTGGTTTTATCTAGTAAAACATTTTCTGTTAATGCAACTAGCTTAGTTAGAAATCCTTCATAAGGTCTAGTACCTACCTTGATAAATAGGTGTATCTGTTTTGGAGTTCCTGACAAGGGTAGATGATCTGCATTTTGAACGTGATTGTTTCACAATCTGTATTTCAAATTACTGTAGATTAAACTCTGGATATTCAAATAGGTCTTACATGCTTTGTAAATAGTATTATGTCAATAAAATATTACATTTTATTTTGTGGTCGAATATTAACTCTTTTTGGAGAAAGGAGTAGGCTGTTCCCTGAAGCTTAGATTTTCTCGAATAGCAGTATCATAATCTAGAAGCTAATATGACAGTGAATGACATTTAAAATGTTACTATACAAACAGAGGATTGTAGAAAATGTTGACTATATTCTTTATATAAATAATGGCAATGTTTATGACAGCTGTTAGTACGGTGGCAACATATGTATTAACAATTATTGTGTGGTGCAATGTACATTTTGTACTTTACAGTAATTGAAAATATTATACCGTGTTAATTTACCGAAGAAGAGGAAAAATTAATAGGTGTTGTGTATTGCCTTTACATTAACATTCCGACACTCGCGCTGTTGTAAAAAGTACAACAGTCGACGTTTTTTTTGTATCTAAGTTTAGCCTTTAGAGTGACGGGCTTCACGAGCTAGGTATTCCTTTGTCATCCCCTCCCCTACCTTTTCACCATCGGACAACGACCCACTCAAGGTCAACCAGTTTCCAGGTAACTTTGGAGCAGTACGCGTCGTGCCTGTTGTACTTTTTACAACGCGCGAGTATTCCTGTAGTTAGTTTTCGTATTTTTTTTTAATAAATTTAGTTATGTATTAGTGATACCTACATACATTGTGTTAGTGAACATTACTTATGCTAATTAGACATGTCGGACTATCTTCGTTCAAGTGAAGTTGACCGTATACTGCAAGAGAGTTCAGATGAAGTTGAAGATATAGACGTGTTTCAAGATGGAAATACGGATTTTGACAGTGATGAGAATATTGAGTACAACCATCTTTCCGATAACAGTGAGGTTGAAGGTGGAGAAGAGGATTTTGAAGAGCTGTTGGATGACCAGGAATTTGTTCTTGGTAAGGATAGAGAGACTATTTGGTGTACTACACCCGTAGCAAACATTAGTAAGACTAAAAACCGTAACATTGTGAAGAAACTACCTGGACCGAAACAGATAGCTAAAAATGTAAGTAATGAAATAGATGCTTTTTTGAAATTGATTTCAGTTGAAATGATTGACGAGATTTTGACATATACTAATTTGTATATAACGTCAATTGCAAAAAATTTTGCAAGACCAAGAGATTGTTTACCGTCCAATAGGGCAGAAATAATGGCTTTGTTTGGAGTGCTCTATCTAATAGGGATAAAAAAAAGTGCTCATGCTAATGTAACTGAACTTTGGGCCAAAGATGGAACTGGTATTCCAATAATTCGAGCAGCAATGAGTTATAATCGCTTTTTGTTTTTACTGCGGTGTATTCGCTTTGACGACAAGGCTACTCGAAATCAACGTAAGGAATTTGATAAGCTTGCACCCATTAGGATTATTTTAGATTTATTTGCTAAAAACTGCATTGACTGTTACAATACAGGGGAATTCGTTACAATAGACGAAATGCTACATCGCTTTAGAGGCAGATGCTCGTGGGTTCAGTATATGCCGGCCAAGCCGGCAAAATACGGCCTCAAAATGTTCGCTTTGTGTGACGCTAAGACATTTTATTGCAGTAATTTCGAAGTCTACTGTGGTAAGCAGCCACCTGGACCATATGAAGCTTCAAACAGCGGACTTGACATTGTAAAAAGGCTCGTAAAACCCATTGAAAATTCCAATAAAAATGTAACCACTGACAATTGGTATACCAGCATTCCTTTGGCTGACTATTTACTAGAAAAAGGACTGACGTTAGTTGGCACACTAAAAACAAACAAAGCAGCAATACCTCCCTCATTTTTACCCAACAAAAGTAAAAAAGTTGGAAGTGCAATGTACGGATTTCAGTTTGACAAAACCTTAGTGTCTTACGTGACCAAGCCAAAAAAGGCGTTATACTATTATCCACAATGCATGATTCTGCAGTTACAGATGTTGACACTGGTAAGCCAGAAATAATTATAGATTATAATAAGACTAAGGGAGGAGTTGACACATGTGACAAAATGTGTGCTGCTTACTCAGTGTCAAGAATCACAAGACGCTGGCCCCTTGCCCTCTTTTTCATATTTATGAACATAGCATCGATCAATGCCAGGGTGATTTTAAATTTTAACATCAATGGTGAACTTCCTCCAAGAAGAAAAGTCTTTCAAAAGAACCTCGCTATGAGTTTGATGAGAAGCCATTTAGAGTCAAGAGCTAAAATAAAGTCACTTCCTATTGACCTGTACTCTTTCTTGGCAATATACAGAAGACCATTAGAGGAAGAGGATGTAGCTGAGCAGCCTGCAAAGAAGAAGGGTACCTGCTGGTTGTGTGGACGGAAGAAAAACTCATCAGCGACCATGAAGTGTAGTTTGTGTTCACGCTTTGTGTGTAAACAACACACAGAAAAACAGACTCTTTGCTTACACTGCAAACAA
Organism: Philaenus spumarius; assembly: GCA_018207615.1. NCBI lineage: Eukaryota > Metazoa > Arthropoda > Insecta > Hemiptera > Aphrophoridae > Philaenus > Philaenus spumarius. Next base: position 123,849 of record JAGFPH010000002.1, read on the forward strand.
GGAAACAATGGTGACGAAGAGAGTGATGCTGAGTAAGCAAATTTAAACAATCCACTTAAGTTGTAAAATTTTTTAGATGTAAAATTAAATTTTTTTAAATAATTTAAAATATTTTTTTTTTTCTACCAGAAAAAATTTTTTTTTGCAAAAAATATAATAAAAGGTTTTTCTAGAGTCATTAAAAACATAGTTTTCAATGTATAAAACAAATACTAAAGCATTTAATATGATAAAACGTAGTTAAAACGTATGTTGTACAAAGTACAACACGCGAGTACTCGCGTTATACAAATGAGCGCGAGTACCGAAAGGTTAAAAGCATTTTTTATATATGAAATTGTTTTTTTGTTTTAATTTGGATAATGTTATTTACCGTTCAAAAATACATTGAAACAAAATATTTACTTTTACAATTTAATAATTATTGTTTACTTTTATTTATCAAAACTTTACTATGATTTATAAAACATATACTCCAACGAACAACGTTTGGTTTTAAATGTTTAAAATAATCATTGTAAAACTCAACTGCACCATGATCATTTATATGTTTTAAATATTTTTCAGTTTCTGTGGTGAATTTCCTGCATGGGTGTTATATTTTGCTAATATGTTGTCATCTATTTTCTAAAGGTTACAATCATCCGTTTTAATTTTTTTTATATTGTAAAATTTGTCTACATTACACAGAACGATGACTCTAGCTTTATTTCTTTATTCACTGTCTTTCTTCTAAATGAAGTCATTCGCCATCATGTTACGGCTAGATTATGGTATCACTGTGCGAGGAAACCTAAGCTTAAGTCTATCCCGCTCCCAATACAAGGGGGCTTAAAAGTTACTTGTTATTTGAATTTACACCAAAAAAATATGTCTGTCTTATAATCTCTATGAGAAGCATTCAGTGTTTAAAGCCTATGCCTTATATTTAAGTTAATATGTTACTTTGGTTAGATATATTTGTGAAAGTAAAAAAACAGTCTGAAAAAAGAAACGATAATTTAGTGTAAGTAACAATATAAATAAATTCAGTACATTTTTTAATTAAAGTGCCAAGTAGCTTTTGTGAAACCATGTTTCATAGTAATGTTTGCTAATTAAATAATATTAGTAAAGGTTCAATTTAAGTAATAGCGGTAATAGATATCAGGTCATCCAATATGATGCTGTAGTTTCAATAAAGTACATTTCTTGTCTTGGGTTTGAAACTGGAATAGACTTTTACTGAGTACTGTATATTCGACTCCTTATCTGTTTCGTTATAGACCCCTGATTTTGCACCTCTTTAGGCACAGTTCAAAGTTTTTCTTTTAACTTAAATTTGAAACAAAAAATATATTAAAATACATTCATTTCACTATTGAATTTATCATTGCGTTCTAGCTAGTCAGACTCTTTGTGATTACATCCTGAACAATACGCAAAAGGCGTGAAATATGCTAGGTGACTGAGGATTGCCTAATTCAATTTCTTTCAAAACGGCAGAAAATCTGCTAGGCCCAATAAAATTATTGTTTTGAACTTTAAAAATATAGTTTGTCCAACTAGTCTCTTTTGGGCATTAGAATATGCCAAGTTAATTTAGTTTATTTTCTAGAATCTTGCCTCGGCTGCAATACTTGATGACACCTATATAACTCCAGTGTTCAAGATATTAACTCGGCATATTACTATCAGATATTATTATATAAACTCCTGACTTTGCATAGATGTAGAAGGCATAGTTCAAGGTTTTTCTTTTTATATGTTTAGCGTAAAGTGAGTATACTATGTCATGTCGGTAAAAAATTCTATCCACTGATGCCTTATTTATCGCTGTTGGCTTTGTATAAGTTGAGAGAAAGGAATTTTGACCGAAATTAAAAGTGTGATTATTGGATTCACAATGTATTTGTAATCATTCGAACAAAATAATTTGTACATGTTATTATTATTTTACTCTTCATTATTTCATAATGGATTCACTTATATCTTTATTGCATGCATTATATAAATATATTTTTGTAGTAAAGTAAATCAATTTCTACTCCAAAAAAATTTATCATTGCATTAAGCTATATCTTTGTAATGTCTTTAAATTGATTTAAATATCTAGTCATCTAAAATGTCTTATTTGGTTTATGATCAGTCATTGTATTTACCTAGAGTATTATATGCTTAGTATAATAAAACAAGTGAAGATTGTTAGCGTGTATAAGGCACAACCACCACCAGGGCTGGTAAATTATCATGGTGTGTTTCAGACCAAGAAATTTGCTGATGTGATCATTCCAAGAGGAGCTGACAATACTGGTTAGTATAGCATGAGTTTACTACATGGGTTAGAAAATTTACAATTAAAATAAGTTTTATGATCACCACTGTTTGATTTATTTGAATGATTTGTGGATTCAAATCAAATTTAAGTTAAAAACAAAAACAATTGAACTTTGGTTATACGAGCACCCGTGTTATTAAAGCATACCCGTTGCAAAATTATTTTTGAAAACATTTTGTATCGAACCACAAATTCATTAAAAATTCTATAAATATTTAATGAGCTTTGTCAACTATAGTTTTGCATTGGTATTTACGAGCCAGATTAATGTCATGACCTGATTTTACCAACATGATCCATTTAGTTGTAAAACGGCTAACCATACTTGGTTTTTGTTAAACAGAATTGTTTATTTACTATTTGAAGGCATGAAGATCTACCTAGTTTATTTTCTTATGTCAACAAGTTCTTAAATGTTTATTATTTTACTGTCACCACACAGACACTTTAGAGTAGATTTTTGTATTACCTCTTTAGGGTTCAACAGCTTGAATTATAATCTATGACAATATTTTTTTTATATGGCCTATGTAAAACTTATAATGTTATTAATACCAATAAGGAGTATTGCCGAGTTTTTAATCTTTCTATGGAGGCTCGGATAATCAAGTTTTACTGTATCCATTTTCCATTGAAGACATAGTATTGTGGTACTGGGTGTTTTTATTTCTAATACATTGTAATATAACTAAAAAAAACTACCCTCAAAGATGTATTTGAATAATTATTTCATTTGCTTTTCAATAAAACTGTGTTTCTATTTGTATTTTATAAAATGACAACTAAATAGCTGGTATTAATTATTTTACTTTTGTATTTAAATATTCCATTCAAGTTATTTAGAGTTCCTTCTTAATAATAGAATTAGTTGCTTGCATGTTGGTTTTGTTTAAAATTATATTAGTTATACTAAACTGGTAGTGTTTAAGCAAAAATGTTTTTTATTTATTTTAATGCCAATGAAATGGACATCAGTTTCTTCCGCATTTGACTATAGAGCTAAAATTACTCCGAGACAAAAACATACTCTAAAAAATCCCTATTACTTTATTCTTTGTTAGCAAATATTTTTCAACAAATAACTGCCTACGATGTTGGACTGGGTGGGAAGAGCATCTGTTGGAATAGAGAATTTGACAGCTCTAATAGCTGGTCAAAATGGTGTTCCAATATAGTTTGTATTTAATAAAACATGTTTAAGCGATTTCTGAACCAGAAACTTATTTGTTTTGCCGTAACTCTTTAAACCTATTTCATCTCACCGAAAATTGATGTGAGATTATAACAATTTTAAAAGTACACACATTCTATAAACTAAATAATCCAAGATGTGGTTTTAACAACCAAACAAAAACTGGTTATAACTCAAGATAGAAACTGTGGTTTGAACATCATCTTGTTGTAGTTGCAATATTTGTTTTCAAATTAGTGTTTCTTAAATTATTACAAATAATAATTGTAATAAAATGTGTAATAAAAGTATTTTACAGTGAATTGGTTTTAGAAGTTAACAAGAAAGTTTAAACCACATTTTTAATTTAATAATTTTTTTAATTGTCAAATATAACGTAATTTATTGAATTGCACATTTAGTAAGCATTTGTTACTTTTTTTCGAATTAGGCAAATGTACAGGATATCTAATATTATTAGATAACAAAATAAAATATTGGTATCATAAGTTTACTAATTTCTCAACTAAGCTATATATAATTTAGAATTTTCTACTGAATTTTATTTATTTCATTCAAACTTCAAATTTGCAAAGATTAAATGAAGGGTACATGATAAGTAATAAACAGAAGTTCAAATTAATGTTTCATGTTATTTATTTTAATATTATTATTTATAATTGCCTTAGCAAGACTTCGAAAAGGATTGCTAAGGCAAGTATAAATAATAATATTATATATAATAGCAATCGGATATGGCTACAAATACAACAATGGATTGTTTATTTTCTTTCTCAACTTGCTTTAATGTTAATATTATCTTTTCCAGGTTTAGTTACTATTAGTAAGTTATTAATTAGGGCTGAGTTACCCGAAATGATAATCAGTGTAAACATCACCAAAACCTCAAGCTTATATTACCAATTCTCACTTAAAGCAAATTTTTTTTATCATTTTACAATTAAATTGGGATATTTTTACAATTATTTGTGTTCAGAAATTTGCCATAAAGAAAATAATACAAGACGTTTCGAGAGTATGTCTCGTTATCAAGTGAAAACTAAAGCTATGCAACGTTAAGAATTTGGGAATAATAAACGGTTCATCTACCATCTATGATTCAAAGTAACCCATATATGATTGCTAATATATGCTGCCAAATTTTATCACAGATACCAAACAAGTTTAACTTATGACTTCAGTGTATTTTATGTTCAAAGCGAAAACGTGTTGGCCACAGAAAACGCTTAGGACAAATTGCTATTTGTCTCACAAAGTTCCATAACCAGAACTCATGCATAACGTCATATTTTAATAATAATAATTCTAATCTTTAAAAAACACAAATATCTTGAATGAATTAAACTATAGGTTAACAAATCATAAGACAAATATTCTATGTACATGAAAATTGAAGTTAATGTTATTAAAAAAAGAAAATAAATTTACAAAAGAAAGATGGAAAATTTATATTTAGATAATTCATAAAAGATCGAATAATATTTAAAAATTTTAATATGCAGGCAAATTAGTGATAATCAATGAATTTTAACCAATACTTGCAATGCCCTGGATACCAGATATCTGAATGTTTCACTTATTGCACAATAATTTAATTACAATACACAGTTAATTCTTTCTAAATAACTATAACTTATTTCCTACGTATAAATTCCTTTGACACTATTCACAATTAACTGTAAAAGTGTTTAAATGTTGTGGATTTGTGTTTTTAATGTTTACTTGACAATGGGAATGCGTTCCCGAAAAACGTCGTAAATAATCAAACAACAGAAGTCACATGATGGACAAATAACAAGGTAATATTTAATAATTATATTATCTTATCTATTATTCAAAGTAACTTGGAAACCAAGAATCATGAAAATAAAATTTAGTTTTAAACTTTATAATGAGAGTTAATTTATTTATACTCTCGAAACGTTGAGTATTATTTTGTTTATACACACAAATGATAGGAAATGTACGAATAAATAATTGTAAAAATATCAACAATCCATCGTTAGAAAGTAACATTAAAGCTAAAATGGGATAACTAATTATTGTTTATGCTTTTGAGACATTGGCACTAAATCTAATTTTAAAAGCATAGGTGTGTAACGTGTGATTTTCATGAATTTTAAAAGTATCAGTTACATGACAGTGATTTGTGAAATTGATCATTTTAAAAATATCTGTGTCATGTGTCAGATACAGACACAGAAACAGATACAGAAACAGTGTGTCTTTGTCTTTCTGGTATGTAGGAAAGAGTATCGGTATTAGTTGTCAGCGTCCAAAATTGGTATCAGCTCAGCCCTACAATTAATAAAATTGTTCACCTTGTATTTAAATATTTATAAAACTATCAAAAAGTAAACAAGTAGGCTTAATAATTAAGATGTATCACTTTAATATCTTTATTTTGAAAATGTGCATTTCCTTTCTTTAGTTATAATCGTAATGTATGTCTGCTAAGATCTTATGCACTACTTTCATAAATTTAAATTAAACTATACTAAACAGATTTTAAACTTAACATCCCCTCCATAAATAAAAATTACAGTGTTAAGCAGATGAATATTTTCCCTAACCTTTCAAAAATAAAGAAATAGAGAAAATCTGTATCAAGATTGGTTGGAGATTGAGTTAGCAAGCTAATCCTATAATGGAAATATCCACACCTGTTGTTTGTGAACTTTCAGATTTGGAAAGGTGAGTTTGATTTATTTATTTAGTAAAACTAAATTGTACAAAAGTAGGTATAATGTTATTAAAATGTATTTGACTTTGTTTAAATCCTAAAAATAACAATTAATTATTGTCATTTAGAAAATATTATGAGGTTCTTGGAAATACCAGGTGTTTCAAAATGAATATCAAGATTTTAAGGCTTTATAGTATTTAACTTACAATTATAAATAATACATCAAATGAAAGAGCAAATCAAGCAGTTCTTCCAACAAGTGTTCAATGTGAGCACCATTGGTCACACGGCACACATCAAGTCAATAGCCAAGTTCGTCCCAGACTTGTTCGGTGTGTCTGGAGTCATTGTTGCAACAGTGAAAGGGGAGGCTATGCGATACAAGTTCTGTCGTCAAACCCATTGCGGTCTATTAAGCGATCGGCTACAACCATTGGCGGATTCAGGGGGGTTGTGGGGGCTGCAGCCCCTCCTTTGGATTATTATGTTTTTGTTTAATATCCAATCTCAATAAAACAAAAAACTATTGGAAAAGAAATGTTTTTAACTTTAATTTTTGTTTTTACAAATTTCTTCTAAAATGTATATTTATATATATAGATCATCGTCGTAAAATTGTAGATGTCTAAATCAACTGATGCCGTGCGAGAAAGCACAAGCAAATGACACAAACTCGTTACTTTTTAAAGGCACATAACCGTTAGACAGACTTGTTTTAAGAAGAAGATAAGGACTCCATTGGATTCATCAAGATTTTAACTTTCTACCACAATCTTCTAATCATTCGTCACTCTTATAGTTGCTCAGATATTTTATGAAGTTTTCTGTAAACCATTGCAATTTGACAGTTTTCAACCAATGAGAAAGCACATTTTGCAATCAATGTATCTATTACAAATCGATATATTTGTATATCGATTTGAAGTGCAAGTTCTATATTTTCGTTTGATATAAGGGAAACCTGGTTTAGTGCTCCGAGGCTATTCGGGTATTTCCGTAAAATATGTGCAGTTCTTCAAAGCTCTAAGCACATTAGCCATTACCTTTTCCCATCTGGCTAGAACTGCATACTATACATTTGTGGGAGTTTTCTTTAGTTATTCTAATTTAGTGAAACAAAGTTAAATAAGTTTAAAGATTAAGGCTATTTAAAATTTTCAAGCATACAGTTCAATTCTTCATAATTTATAATATTAAAATTTAATTTTTGGGTAAAGCATATATTCCTTAATTCCTATTCAAAATGGGTGATCGTGAAATAGTCTAAAAAGACGTTTTCAAGCACTGTATTTGAAAAAATTATTCTATACCCCTGAGTTAAGAGACAGCCCCCCCCCCCTCCTTTAAAACCGACTGGGTCCGCCCATGGCTACGTCATTTAACCAATTGTGTACTGAGTTAATCAGTAAGGCGGTGCACCATCTTGCGGCCAAATAAATTTCTGTGATTAAGCTTCTTCTAATTGAGGAAAGAGCCATAGTTGAATCACGCATCAAGATAAAATCAAGCAAAAAAGGCTCATAAAGTTTCCGCCGGGATATGGCTAAAAAAATTTAGATGAGTCTCGTTGCAACTGTACCTATCGTGGGGATTTGCTTACAATACAATATGTTTTATTTTGCTTTTAAACATGTACACTATGTAATTATAGCCATAGACCAGTTGTTTATCAAAGTTAAATTTTAATTTTAATTCAGCTTCATTGGAATTCATATATTCTTCTAATGACTAGTCAGAGCCTTGTTTAAAAAATCAGATATAATCAATTTAAATTTACTTTCTGTTAAAGATTGTGCAGAACCTGGCAGCTTATGAAATAGCTTAATTTGTTAAAAACTGTGACTTTCATATGATTTTGTAAGCCTGATAAGAGGGGTAACCAAATCCTGTCTATTTCTAGTGTTATAATTTATTATGTCTTGAGCTGTGATTTACAAATTGTGAAATATTCTACTTAACATAGATGAAATTTGAGTAAATATATGAGGAGGGAAGTGTCAAAATCTGTAATTTACAAAAACTGGCTCTATAAGACTCCCTATCAGATAAACTTGCAATAGTTTTTACAGCTTTTTTTTTTTTGTAGCAGAAAGACTTTGAAAGTGAGGCTGGAATTACCCCACAATCTGATACCATACATCAGCAGTGAATGAAACAAACCAAAATAAATAAGTCGACAGGACATCAAAGCTGACAATTAATCTGTTTTCTCATTAAAAATAATATCCTCGATAGTTTCTTACATAAATCATTGACATGTGGTTGTCAGATGAGCTTATTATCCAAGTACAATGCCAATAGCTTTACATATTTAATCTGCTATCACCTATAATTCTATTGCTGAGTGAAAACAGTATACACTCAGTCTTACTATCATTTATCTTAGGTGGTTTACATCAAACCAGGTTTTTGCCTTTCCTATGGAATGTTTTAATAATGCAACTGTCACAACACCATCTTCTGGAAACACATCAATGTTGTGTCATCGGCATTTAACATTAATTACAGCTGAAATTAATGACAAAAATTAAAAAAAGGAAAGGTCTCAAAACAGAACCTTGAGGCACACCTGAGATTACATTCTCACAGCCGGACACATCATTATTGCTCACAACCGTATGTTTCCTATTGCTTAGATATGACTCTATTAATTTTAATTCTATGTGTATTATGCCATACTATTCAAGCTTTTTACACAAAACTCTGTGGGATATACAATCAGTCTTTGCATAAATCAATTAGGCACATACCAATATCCAGTTTATTCTCAAACAACTGTAATAAGTGATTTACAAGAGTTGCCACAGCCATGGCAGTTGAATACTTAGGCCTATAACCGTATTGGTGCTCATATAGCAAATTATTGTCTATAAAATTGTTGTATATATAGCCGATCAAAAATACATGATTTTATGATCTTACTTAGTATAGGAACTAAAGTGATTGGTCTGTAACTCTCAGGAATACTCCTATTTCCCTTCTTATATAAGGGAATCATTTTTGTTAATTTTAAACAATCAGAAAATGTTTCTTCAGTTAACAACAAATTAATTAAATATGTTAGTGGCAACATTGTGCTTCATGATAGAGTTATAAAAATCATAAACATCCACTGCATGAGATGAACTAAACCATGTTAACAAAACAAAGTACAATTTTTGGTTCTACTTCTTTCCACATAAAATTTGTATTTTAAAGACTTTCTGGTCTGACAAAATTACTCATAAGCTCAATATAATTGGTGCCATTTGAAATGTCATTACAAATACCAATAGTAACAGAGACATTTGCAAAATAATTATTCAAAGTATCAGCATCTATAGGCATCTAGGTGGCAGATTCTGCTTTATCGATACTCCAGGCAGCATTACACTTATTATTAGAGTTGTTTATAATGGCATCATTTGCAGCAGTTTTTGCATCACTAATAGCCTTTTAATACACCTTTTTAAATTGTTCTTTGTCCTTGGGGCTACCACTGAGCTTCCACCTATCAAAGAATAAAAAGAGAATTACTACGCTTATATGTAATCTGTGGAGTTTCCCCCAGATGCACACATTATGAGTATTCACATGTCCGTTTCGGTAAAATGTTGATTCATCACTGAAAACGAGGCATGATCCAGAAAATCTTCATCGTCATGTAGAAACATATCGTTTGCAAAGTTGACACGTAAACTGTAGTCTGCTTGTAACAACTGCAAACGATAAGGACAGTTGTCCTTAAAACTCTCCACACATACGTCCTGGAATTGCTAATTCACGACTCGCTTTCCGAACTGATTTCTTGGGTTTATGTGTGAAAGACTCTTGTTGAATAGGTTCTTCAGTCACTCTTGGTTGTCCCTTACTTTTCTTCCCTTTGCAAAGACAGTTGGTGTCTTCAAACTGTGGATACGATCATCTACAGATCGTATTATCACTTGGAGGACTACATTTGAACTTAATGCGGAACTCACGTTGCATTGTAACTACAAATTCATTTCTTGCAAACTGCAAAACACAAAAAGCTTTCTGTTCACTAGTCACCATCTTTGCCACTAGCACTTTCAAACGGAAGACAGAGGAAACAGTGCAAGCGCTCAGGTGTACCAACAAAACTGTAAGTTAAATGTAATAAATACTACAAAGCTTTAAAACACCGATATTCATTTTGAAACATCCCGTATATGAATAAAAAAATATATGAATGAAAAATATATTTGCATGGTTTATCTTTAAAACATATTCTGATAGGTTAGTATATTTAATACATTTTAAAAACTTAAACCGAAGTTGGATTATGACAGTGATTACATAAATTGTATCTTTCTTGTTGTAACAACGTCTTAGTTTGGCATACTGTAGAACAAAATAGTTAAGAGAATTAATTTTTAGAGCAAAATGATTTTATTTGAGTCACATAATAACAATGATTTCTAGCCTGGTCATTTTACTCAGAAATTATCTACATCATTCGATTTCTTTTTTTATGCAAGAAAAACCATTCCCAATCCAGTTTGCACCAAAATACCAAGCCATGAAATAAATAATTATCAATCGTGTTGACAACTTTAGATTCATTTTCTCTGATTTTGTTCCTTCTTAATCATTTTTTATAAAATTCTATAATTACAATATGTTTTATCTTTAATCACTCCGTATCTCTAATTTAATTTAATTTTTATCTTTGAAAGCTATCTTAAACTGTGGAAAAACAAGTTAAATCTTGAAGAAAATACCTTCAACAGTACTAGACCCTCATACAGTTAGTTATGAATTTAACTTATCCTATATTTTGTTTAGAACGTTTTACTTATTTACAACCAGAAATAGTTTGAGTAGCACTTGTTAAAAAGCTGCACATCATTTATTTTATTAATCTTTAGAAAATATATAGGATAATTCTGTTATGAACGGAAATAATTTAGGAGGTGGACATGTGGGTTAAAATAACCGCAACGTTTACTAGCTATCGGTCATTTTGGTTTTTTCTAAATCATTTATATGTCTAGACTGGCTTAACAGATGGAATTTTGCAGCACTTTACTCAAAAACTTGTTCCAATAATCCGTTTCAAAATGGCAGCCATTTAAACACTCTAAATGAGAATAACTAAGAAAACTTAAATACAAGATTTTGTAACCCTTTTTATTTTCTATCTAATGCTATAACCATCAAAATTATTGAACAAAGAGTAACATTAAAACAGCATCCATTAATGTGCATTGCTTAGAGTGTGCAACATTTAGCGGTGTTGCAAAAGTTTTATAATATAAAAAAAAATGTTTGTCCCCGACTAGCCAAAAATAATTTCAAAGTTAAATAATAAAAACAAAACTTGTTAATTATTAAAAATTATATAGAATGTGTTTCTAGTTATCAACTGTTATTATTAAAGTGTAATTATATTTCAATTGAAATATTAAATAAAATTATTTAAATTGATAACCTCAAAAATACTTATTGTTTGTAAACAAACTTTTATGACACATGCTATATATTCAATTTTCATCTTCCAAGGAACCATCTGTAACATACTGACCCAATTCTCAACAGAACAAGCCGCCAGACTATGTGATTGTGACGTCACATAGCCTACCTTACCATCCCGCTAAAACCCTATCCTCATTAATAAGGTTAACCAATATTATTTTTATATAAATTATTAAATTTAGTTTTCAAAGGATCACTGTATAAGTACTTCGGGAGTTGAATCAAGGATGCAAAACTAAAGAAATCTACTCGCATGACGATTTGACAATATGATTTTAATTCAACATTTTATCAAATATCTTAAAACAAAGAGACAAAAGATTCATTATAAGAATTTCTTCAGTGACATGAGATTTCTACAATTTACTAATTTATCAATACCAATTTTTTAAATATAATAAATAAAAAGAGCAGGCAGCATGAATGTAAAAAGTTATTACTTGCAAGTTTTACGGATGTTCGGTGTTTACTTACGATTGTCCTACGTCGTAAATTTTTTTACCAAGTTGTCACAGTTTACTTCTTGTGGTCTTCTAACAATAAACATATTCGGCGATACATTTTTCACTCCCACAGCATTACATTCCAGATTAAATACCTTATATTCCAGATTAAAACTCGCTTCATCTTCTCACAATGAAACGTTCAACGTAATTCACAGTTATACTAGGCTCTACACAACTTTCTATAAGAACTCAAAATGAACGCTTTTCGTTTAAATAAACTCGAGGAGTATATATATATATATATATATTAGTTACACTTGACTGATATTTCAATATATTTGAGTCAAATTATGACTCTATAGTTCAAAAATTTTATAAAACACTTCTCCTCTGCAGACATGCGTCCGTACCATCTCGAGTCTGTTGCGGGACTGATCTGAAAACCGTGTGCACTTTAGGCGCTAAAAACATCTACATCCGTCGAATCGTTCCAGAAGCTTCTAGAACTTCTTTTTATCCAAACCTTGTATCTTTTAAACTTTGTAAACATTACTTCAAACTATTTTTTATTTAATTATATTGTCTTTTTTTTACTAACCAATTTAAAACTGTATGCTTTACAAATATGGTTTATTTTTTAAACTGTCTGCTTTACAGATATTGTTTATTAACTTATTTCCTTGTGATGATTATTGATTAGAAATAGTACAAATAATAATGATATCAATATTTTCTTAATTTATACGCATTCGAAGAACTGCATATGTTACAAGGGGTATGCTGTTTTACTGTAATGCATCAAAATAATTAACACTAGTGCAACTAACTATTTCTCAATGCCTTTTTCTTTAACAGCTGATTAACAATTTTTCAATTTTCGGTTAGGTTTTGTTTTAGGAGTAGGCCTAATTAGTAGTAGGGTTTTATCCTTTATTATAACTCCTGTTATAACAGAAATTGAATGATTTTATTTACACGTTTAGTATTATTCAATATCTTAGCGTTGAGGATTTAATTAATCCTACACCTTCATTAAAAATAAATGATAAAAGTAGGGTAGCAAGAAGGTTGGCTTTTGAAAATGGAGGTTTGCCTGACTATAGGCGAAAATTAAGAAATAAGTTTTAACTCTTATATCTGTTTTAATTATTACATAAATAGTCTACAATTTTAATATTTCTTTATTTAGAATTTTTTAAATAAGCACAATTTCCTACTTAAAAGTTTTTGAAAATAATATTTTGGAATACCCTATATTTTGCTTTAAATTATTGTTCTAATTATGGATTGTTCATATTTTTTTGAATTTTTGTTCAATTTTTTTTTTCATAGTATTTTCAGACTTAATTTGTGTATACAAATTGTAATAGGCCTACATAATGTTTCAAGAATATGTATCAACTTTCTTTATTAGGGGAAAAGTTAAAATAAAGTTATAAAAAACTAAATTTAATAACCAATATAAAGTTTCATAAATTGGACTTAAATTGTTACATAACCTAAGCAGAAATTGTAATAAAGAAACTTAGACACCTCAATCAAATTCTTGTTATTTTTAGGTTATGCAAGAACATACGCCAAGCACCTTAGTTTATGTTAGCTATTTATTTTTGATGTGAAAAGTTTTCACTTGATAACAGGAGTTGATTCATATTCTTGAAATGTCTTGTGTCCTGTATTTAGCGCAAAACTTTTTCATGCTTTGTCGGTAGCTTAGGAAGAGAAATTTTAAATAACAAATATTTATGTGGAGTAGAAGCTAAGACATAAATCCGTACCCGTCCTACTTTACAAGTGTAACTAACAAAACCAAATAAAATTAAGTGTCGTACAACCCAAACCTTGTACTAATGGGTTCTTTGTGTTGGTTTGGGTTGCAGTTGCAATTGACTTGATTGTTCATCACATCTGGGATTTGTTGCACGGATCAGCTTCAAGCCATCACAAGTTCCCGTTCCCGACGAGTCAACGCAGAGCAAGTTCAAGCTCTGATACGCTTAGTCGCTAATATTTTATTATACGACTCGTCTCAATTCCAAAGTTTGACTTAATGTATTGGCACAGCCCGTCTGCGTCGCATAAAATAGAATATGTGTTTAATAACCTTATGTTGCAGAACTTAGGTATATTTTAATTTAAATAGATAGTGATCCCGGTATAATTTAGCAGATATTGTTTATCTAAATGATTCTTTTTTAATTATGTTTTATACATTTGAAATTATTACATATATTGTATGTAGTTGCAAGATTAATTTTCATTTGTAATAACTATGTTCATATATGATTTAATCGTTTAAGCATTTATTCGTTCCTGATTAAAAACATATATAAACCAAAAGTCTGACTGAGATTAAATAAACTCAAATTATAGACTGAATAATATTTTCTGCATTTCTCCATAGTTTTGCAAGTACGTTAGTAATCTGACTCCCCTGAAGTTGCTGAAACACACAACATGTAATTATAAAGATAAATGCATTAGTTTTAAACAAATAGCCATCATAAGTAAATACATTGTTTTTGAATAAAATGCCTGTATTTGAAAAAATCATTACTTCATGTAAAGTAGATGACATATTTAGGTGATTTTCAATAATTTTCAAATGAAGGAAAAAGTTGAAAATTGTTTACAATTCGTAAGACTGAGAGCTGAGCTAATACTGTAGATAACTGTATTACAATGCAGTCTGGTAATTTTGTATGGTTTTCAGAAAAATCATAGTAAAAGGACCTAGGGGTAGAAATATAGGCCCAACTGTCAGGATTCAAAATATCGGATTACTAAGATTCAGGGATTATAAAAACAGAAACTAAACCAATTCATATACTTTACAATTATTATATTTTTATCTTTGAGTGGTTCAGAGGTAAAATACACTATTCTTTTTACATTTGACAAACAAACTACAATACCTAACTAATTTTAAAATGCTAATAAACTTGACAATGCTACCCCAAAACGAAACACTCGGTATAGCTATGTTTATGTAGTATTATTTATGACTCGAACAAGCTTCTACTTTAACTTCTCCCAAACACAAATACTTTAAAGATGAATATTGAACAATCTATCTGAATACCTTCTCTATCCCGACTGAAATTCCTGTGCTCCGTCACTCTCTCTCCGAATGGCCAATCTCCACCGTCACACAGAATACTGACCCTGGTCCAACGTTTCTAGTATGTTCCAACGTATGACGCTTTTATAGTTTATCAGATTGTCTAAGTGTGCTTTGCTCTAGTCAGCTATTTCACGACATTTGGCAGTATTATCCAATGGTTACTCTACTCTCTGTGTCTTCGTCTTGGGCTGGTAAATCCTAAACTATTTTTTATTTTAATATTTGTCTATATTTAGTTCTTAATCCTACTCTACTAATCCTAACAAAGCATATTATCTAAATTTAGTAATCTTTTCATTTTAGAAAAGCATTGAATTTAACTATTAATGTAAAATTAATAATATTTTTATTTATGTTTTTACATGTCTACAAATAAATTACTACAGTAACAATATAAATAATTCGATCATGCAGCTTAACCCCTAACATAAGTTGAACTAATTTCGGAAGTTAAGTTTATATGTTTCAACCAACTATTTTGGAAATTGATCGACTCACGAAGACGCTGAATAACTGCCTGCGTCTACAAAATATATTAGTAGAATTTGTTTGCACCTCAGCCTCACGCACTTTTTCGTTCCACTAGCAGCGGAAAAATTCGCTTATCGGCCTCAGATAATGGACTGCTTTGCTTCGCTTGCAATGGACAAACTCGATTCACTGAATTTGAATCAGATGCTTTAATGGTAGTTTATGATTTGATAGATTTTGGCTTATCCAGAGGAGCCATAAGGTCGTGAAAACAAACAAAATATGCAGACTAATCGCTTATAAATATAACCCCTATTGATAAAACCCCAAAAATGTTTCCTTCCAGTATGCAAAATCACACAATTTTTTTTATAACGAACTTGTCCGTGATTTAAAAAACCAATGTGTGTACCAAATCAGCCGTTAAGAGTCCAAACACTCATATGCAAGGGTGCTGAAAAGTCCGGAGGCACCCCTGTAACTCTTTAGTGAATCTGTAGAGAAAAGCCAAATTCATAAAATGTTTATATGTCATAAAAATATACTTTTTAATGTATGTGGCAACTTTGCCCCCATATCCAAAATTGGAAATTTTGTGGGTGGCTAAAATTTTTTTAATGTAGACCCCTATCGTGTGACCCCTCATTTTAAAGGTATTGATTAAAGAAAACCAATAAACTGGAGGTCTCCATCTTAACCCTACTGAAAATGATGGTCGTTTTTTTTATCAATACTTTTAAAATGAAGGGTCACATGATAGGGGTCTATATTAAGGCTAAACAGTACAAAAAAAGTTGTGTTTTTAGCCCAATAGATAGCAGCACTGTCGTGGCCAAATTAATTTTACTGATTACTCATTTATTTTTTATCCGATTTGAAAAAATAAAACTGTTTTGTAATCAGTATAAAGTTGTTAAAGGCGCTATGCTTTCTAATTTTCGAAAACATTTCTTAATAAATTTTTACAATTAATAACTTTTAAAATAAGTCAAAATTTGACTAAAACAGGTAGTCATTTTTAGGGCAAATTTTTTTGAATAATTTTAAAGTTTATTTCAAACAAATCGGTTGAACGGTTTTGTCAGAAACGCGTTTTTGGTTCCAACGTTGTGTCACTCGTTGAACAGCTAACTGACACGCGCACGCACCGACGCGACGCGACGTAGCGCCTTCTCTCTCTCTCTCTCTCTCTCTCTCTCTCTCCTCACAGGCACATACAACCCATCCTCGCGGCTCCCAGCTCCCAGCTCTCAAACAACACACATCCCAAGACGTTTATGATCCGTTTACGTTTTTGTGCGAAATGATGAAAACGAACAAATAAAGAAATGTAATTCAAATGCTCACCAATAGTTAAAGAGTGTATCTCCTCTGTTGATGTAAACATATTTATGTATCCAATTTCATCTAACTTATGTTTAATTTAATTATAAGATGTGTTAAACGTTTTTAATCTGTGTATTTAATTTAATGTGTCTACAACTGTTTAAAATTAATTAATTAAAATGAATTAATCCTGGGATCGAGACAAATAAATTTCACAATACAAAACTTGGTCTACTGTACTTTGTCGTCTGACTGTCTGTATGTGTTTTTTACAAAATAATTCATATCTACCGAACGGATTGACCGATTGAGTTCAAACTTGACATGAAGTTGACCTAGCAATGATCTATTTAAAATAAATAATGCGTTTTAAAATGGCGACTGTTTCAAAATTTCAAACCCAAACTACCCAAAAACGGTACATTTTAACAAAAAAATGTCAAGACATCTTTTTTATAGCCCTTTTGATTTATCATCGGATAGTGTTACTGTAAAAACAATCGGATGACGGATAATAGTTATGTTAAAGAGCCGATACAGAATAAAAAGGACTACAAAAAAGATGACTTGAAACTTTTTATAAAAATGTATGGTTTTTGGGTAATTCAGGTTTGCAATTTTTTAACAGTCACCATTTTAAAACGCATTAATGGATATAATCGCTTATTTTACTTAAAATATATCATTATTAGGTAAACTTTATGTCAAGTTTTAAGTCAATCGGTCAAACCGTTCTCTAGATACAAATTATTTAGTGAAAAAACAAAATGGCCGCTATGGAGAAAACCAGGGCTCTATAACAAGTCCTAAACCGTTTCTTTGATCTCGGCACTGTGCCGCCAGTTTCACTCTGACGTCACCATGCTGATACACGGTAATATTTGAGTAGTGCGTGCGCAGTCGTTAACTCGCTGTTTTAACTCGATGGAAAGGCTTCAGTAAAATAAAATTTGGATATTCTTAATCTAAATAAAGTACGGATTCTAACAGTATAAAAAACTTTTATTTTAACAGGTATTTCGAATTTTAATAATTGAAAATATTTGAGAATTATCACAGACTGACATGAAAAAGTCACTAAGCGAGGAAATTTTTTATTTTTGGGTTACAAACAAACTTCCAGCGGGAAAGTTGTAGCCATTGAATTGATCTAAACTATCCAATTCACCGATTTGTGATAAAATGATTACATCATTATGAAATCGTTTTTTAAATGAGCGCTAGTAGGTGCCGCGCCACGACTCCCGAAGTACAGTTGTTTGATACGGGAATAACGTTTATGTACATATTGTTATTTTAAGTAAATCACTTGTCCCCAGGAAAAAAAGTAAGCATTTTATTTTAACATAAACTAATTATGATTTATAATTAATATTTGATATTATTGAAGAAACATTTAAGTACTCCGCAAATTAGACAACAATGAACAAATTATTTAAAAGACAGCATATTTCTTTGTTATAAAGCAATTCTTTTAATTAAATATGAAGCTAATTTTTTTACGTAATTACGATTTTCTTTTTCCATCATTGATCTCTAATTTTATTTCTTTGAATGTACGTAATAATGATATTATTTTTTAAACGTTAACCTCCAACTTAACTTTTTGTGTCCACTTCAATAATATCAAATTTTAATTATAAATTAATAATTAGTTTATGTTAAAATAAAGTGCTTACTTTTTTTCTAGCTGGCATAATTACCTGGGGACAAGTGATTTACTATATTACCTTAAATAACAATATGTACATAAACGTTATTCCCGTATCAAACAACTGTACTTCGGGAGTCGCGGCGAGGCACCTACTCGCGCTCATTTAAAAAACGATTTCATAATGATGTAATCATTTTATCACAAATCGGTGAATTGGATAGTTTAGATCAATTCATTGGCTACAACTTTCCCGCTGGAAGTTTGTTTATAACCCAAAAATAAAAAATTTCCTCGCTTAGGAACTTTTTCATGTCAGTCTGTGATAATTCTCAAATATTTTCAATTATTAAAATTCGAAATCCCTGTTAAAATAAAAGTTTTTTATACTGTTAGAATCCGTACTTTATGTAGATTAAGAATATCCAAATTTTATTTTACTGAAGCCTTTCCATCGAGTTAAAACAGCGAGTTAACGACTGCGCATCCTAAAATATTACATAGTCATTACGAAACATCCTGTATATACAAGAAACATATCTTAGTAAAAGTATGCAAAACATACCAATATTGTGGTTACGTATGCTGAATTAATATTTTATAACAACCAAGTGGGACGAGCAGGAGAAACAATACATGTAATGCTCTTCAACAATATATGGGAAACGGAAGCATTTCCCGGTGCGAGTCGTCACTGAGCGAGCGCGTGGCGTGATGAATTTGTTTGATGGCGCGCGGGTTGGGGGGGGGGAATACGCGCGAAAAAATACTAGAGATAAACCTTGTAAAATCGATTCCGACGGAACCACTGGTTCGATCTTCAGTCTGAAAAATTATTAATTCATTTCTCCATCAAATCTTCAAAATGACTACCTGTTTTTTCTTTTAAAAATATTCCTTTTAGCAGTTACAAAGTAATTTTTTTTATTAAATAAAAAATAAAAAAAATCGTTAGCATAGCGACTTAAAGATACATATTAGAAGTACAAATCAGTTTTCAAACCAATTTTTACTCAAACGGTAAGCGAGTAATCAGTAAAATGAATTTTCATAATTTTGAAGTGCTACGTGGCGGCAGTATTTGGAACTACTGCCGGGGTGTTTAGCCTTAAACAAATTTGAGAACCTCAAAAAATTTCAGTTTTGAATATGAGGGCAAAGTTGCCCCATGCATAAAAAGAATAATTTTATGCCTTATAAATTTTTTATTAATTTGGCTTTTCTCTACCCAATCACTAAACATTTACAGGGGTGCCTCCAGACTTTTCAGCACCTCTATATATATAGGTACACCATTTTTAATGACACCCCAAATCGTGTTCTGCTGACCATGATCAGTGCTCATTGACCACTCCCGACCTAAAAACCGAATCAATACTAATCGATGAGTTAAACCTGGCACAGGTTCTGCTAGTAATGTGAATTTAATAATAACATTAACACAACTTCTTACGTTTAGGACTCAAACCCGTTTAAATGTCTTAGTCATCATCCTCTGTTATACATGAGCTACATCTAACAAATTATAGATAGCTTAACTCATGAGTAAGCTTCATATTTAATTTATACCCTTCACCACGAGTTGGGCTTGGTCTTAATTTCTAAATTGGCTTCTTAGGTTTCTATTGGTTGTTTAGAAACTAAGATCTCGCACACTGTGTAGAACAGTATAAATATATGTGGCTTAGTCCTAAGTTAAGCTAGTTATACTTTGTTAGTTGTATGTGATGTATTACTGAGGATGGCAACTTTGTTGTTGAAACATGTTCCATTATTAACATATGTTTGGAAGAATTTGTATTAATGTTATTATTCTTAAATAATTCCTTCTCACTTGTCCTGCTCCATAGCAATATATAATTCCAACACTTAAATTTCTTGTGAAATGTTTGTTATTATTTTTGTATAATAAATTTATCAATTTATTTTTACTGTGTACTGCACCGGTATTTATTCAAATTTAATAATTCGACCACGCAGCTGGACCGCTGATGTGAGTTGAGCAAATTTCCAAAATTAAGTTTATATGCCTATGTTTTAGAGTTTCAACCAACAATTTGTGAAATAGGTCTACTCAATAAGGCGTTGAACAGCTGTTTGTGTGTACGCAATATATTAGTAGAATTTGTTTGCGCTTAGTGGCCTCGCGAGTTTGCACCACTTGGCTTCGAACCGGGTACTTTTATGGTATTTTACGTTTTGATCGATTTTGGGGGAACCAAGCGAGCTATAAGGTCGCGTAAAAAAACGAAATGTGCAGAATAACATCCTACATTTATATTTTTAGAAAAAACTCTAAAAAAATTTCATTCTCGTAGTAAAATTCTCAAAAAATAGTTACTTCCGGTCAAAAAACGTACTTCCGGTTGTTGGATTTTTTGGCTAACGAACTCATCTGAGCGACATAGACAACCAAAAAGTGTACCAAATTTGGACCGAATCGCACTTAAAATGCGGCCGCTAGAGTGCGAACACATAATAATATACATATATATATGAATTTTAATGACACCACAAAACGTGTTCTGGGGACCATGATCGGTGCTCATTTGTTACTCCCGACCTTGGGTCTCACCGTAAGGGCCACTGCAATAGCTCATTTTTCCTATGGAAATTCGCTAATAAGACTTTAATCTAATTTACTATACAGTACTACACTATATATTTTAAAACAAAACATCTGTAATAATTTTCTATCATCTATATATATAAAAGTCAAATCCACTGACTCACTGATTACGATTTCTCAAAAACTACTGAACGGATTGGAACAAAATTTGGTATGTAGCTTCCTCTAAGACCATAGGTGCTGATAAGAAAGGTTTTCAAAAAATATGAAATTTTAGGGGTCAAAGTTACTAAAAAAAACCACCGAACGGATTGGAATGAAATTTAGTATGTAGCTTCCTCTAAGGCCATAGGTGCTCGCTAAGAAAGGTTTTAAAAAAAAAATAAATTTTTGGGGTCAAAGTTACTAAACAAAACCACCGAACGGATTGGAATGAAATTTGGTATGTAGCTTCCTCTAAGGCCGTAGGTGCTGATAAGAAAGGGTTTCAAAAAAATTGAAATCTTAGGGTGATTTGGGGGGTCAAAGTTACTAAATCACAATTTCTTCAAAACCACTGAACGGATTGTAACAAAATTTGGTATGTAGCTTCCTCTAAGGCCATAGGTGCTCGCTAAATATAGGGTTTAAAAAATTCAAAATTTTAGGGGAGATTTGGGGGTTAAAGTTACTAAAAAAAACCACCGAACGGATTGAAATGAAATTTGGTATGTAGCTTCCTCTAAGGCCATAGGAGCTCGCTAAGAAATGTTTTCAAAAAATTCGAAATTTTTGGGGGTCAAAGTTACTAAAAAAAAACACCGAATGAATTGGAATGAAATTTGGTATGTAGCTTCCTCTAAGGCCATAGGTGCTCGCTAAGAAAGGGTTTAAAACAATTCGAAATTTTAGGGGAGGTTTGGGGGGTAAAAGTTACTAAAAATCCCCATAAGAAATACATAGTGTAATATATTTATTGATATAATTTATTTTTTGTTAATATAAATTTATTTTTGATTTGTCTATCCGTGCAAAGCCGGATCGGGCAAGCTAGTTTGATATACAAAACATAACTGATTAAAATAGTCTCTTTGTTCTTTGGCACTGAAACTCCTATAAAAACGAGTGTACGTCTGTATGCACATGAGTACTAATATAATGTAAAATCTGATTTCACCCATCATCTGTAATACAGTACTTAAACAGAACCTAGTGTAGATTATACTTTGGGGCTATGTTTACAACTTCTTATGTTTTTGGGGTTAAAATATGAATACAACCTTTTTGGGGGTTATAAATACAACCTTTTATCATCAATATATTACTTTATAAAAATTTAAATAAGACATACCCATTCGTTCAGCTTCGTAAACATTCATACATCTTCGTAAAACATAATTATAAACATATTATTTGATTATTAATTTCTTCATTATAATATGATATATCAATCTCTATATATAAAAATGAATGTTTCTTTGTCCTCTTTAGACTCAAAAATTTCACTTTGCTAAAAATTTCACACTTTATCCATATTATTGCCACGAGTGTTTAGACAATACAATTACTATGGTCTAAGGGGTTGAAATGGGGTGGCTACCGCTATACAATAAATATAAATTAAACAACTTCCTACAAGCTATGAAGCTAAAATTATGTAATATTATTTTTAAGGTATAAACAAAACTATTTGCAATTTGATTACCTTAGTCAAAGGGACGAAATGGAATAACTACCCTTAAAATTAAATAGTAATCCACTTACTGTTTCTATATTCTCAAAAACTACTCAACTAATTTCAGTAAAATTTCTTAATTTACACAAATTATAACCAGGATGTTTTAGAGAATATCATCACTACAAACAAATAGATTTAAGTGGGGTAGCTAACCCTGTACAATAAATATAAATTGCACAAAATACTTACAAACTATAAAGCTAAAATTATTTAGTATTAACCTTAATTTGATATAAACAACATTTGCAATTCAATTACTTAAGTCAAAGGGATGAAATGGTATAACTACCTTTAAAATCAAATCAATATGTGTTCGCACTCAACAGCCGCATTTTAAGTCCGATTTTATACACACATTGGTTGCTTATGTAGCTTGGACGAGTTGGTTAGCCAAAAAAATCAAACACGTTATTTGACCGGAAATAACTATTTTTTGAGATTTTTTGTACTTGAATGAAACTTTTTTGGGGTTTTATATAAAAAAAATGTAGGTTATTATTCTGCACATTTGTTTTTTTACATGACCGAGTTTGTAAGCTCGAAGCGAAGCAGTCCATTACTCGAAGACGCAAAGTCAAGGTGCACATTCGCTTAAACTTGCAAAGCAAGTTTTTCTGCTGCAAGTGAAACGAAGCTGGATACTTAGGTGCAAACAAATTCTAATGTATTTTCTACACATAGGCAGCTATTTAGCGCCTTCGTGAGTAGATCAATTTCACAAATAGTTGGTTCAAACCCCAAAACATATAAAATTAATTTTGGAAATTCTCGGTTCAGCTGCATGGTTGAATTATTTTAAATTATATACTTCTGATGTGTATCTAATTAATCAGCCTGTGATTTTTTACGGGGCTTACTAGCATTTTTAATAAATTTCATTGTTTATGAATTTACATCACTTGTAGAACAGATACACACAAACAGTAGCGGATGGAACCAAGCTAAAGTATTTTTTTTCTTCTCCCTAACCCTTTAGAGACCAGCACATAATTACTAGGATAAACCTAGAATATCAGGATCTATTAAAGTGGTTTATGCAAACATTTACTAAAATAGACAAAACTTTTGAATGTTTTAATATAATTTTGTGAATCTGGTTGCTAACAAATTATCCAGTATTCAATATATACAAATATTTGTTTAATACATTTGGTACTTTATTGTTTTTCAAGAAAAATCAACTTTTTTGGCATTTTTCTACTCTTTTGAGTCTGAAAAAAAAAATAGTGGGTTATACTGCTTATATATTTGTTACTTGGTTATTTTTGTACAAGTGAACAAAAATACAAGTAATTAAAAAATCTGATACTTGAGTAATGTAGGTTGTATTGATAAACTGACATTTTATTAGATTTTCCCTGAATCATTATCACTAAGTACGTCATCTGTCCCTGGCGGTTCGCTAGAATGTAAATTTTCTTCAACTTCTCATCTACTCATCTTGACAACTTCAGATAATTCTAAAACATCACAAAAAACTGAGCACAACTTAAAAAAAGAACACGTTAATTTAACAAGAACAAACCGAAAACTAAATCACCTGGATCGCTGACAATTAAAGATAACAAGTATTTTTGCTTATTTCTTTTCATAAATTGCTCAACATTTAATACTTTTTAAATAGTATAGTTCTTTTTTACAGTTTTATTTAAAAAAATACAAATATTGTAAAACATTATAATACTTTTACAGAAGTTTTTCTGAACTTCTGATATATTGGGCAGAATCGATAGCCAGAAACTAGGACCACTGAAGTTTAATAGTACAGTAATATGAATAATTCACACAACATCATGTGCTACAGCCCATCTTATTAAGTGTATTGTCACACAACCAAAAAAAAGATTGATCATTTAAAAAAAATTATTACTGTAATAAATATTTTTCCGGTAATAGGACGACCGGATTTCAGAAGTTTCGGTTGTACTGTAATGACACAATCAGGCCTAGCCATAAATTTTTCAATCCCAAATCATCAGTAAGCCAATCAATTAGGTTATTAATATCACTTCTGTTAGGTTGCGACTAATTTTTACCAAAATGAACTCCAAAACAACAAACATGTACACAAAAACCAGTGTATTGAAACATAAACAGAGGTTAGGGTTGGAAGTTGTTGTTGAAATCTGGACAGAGAAAAGTTGGTCCTCACATTGGAATGATGCTCCTGGGCTTTATCAGGCTAAAATGTCCATCTGCCTCTCTAAGTCGAAAGCTCAAAAGCTTCTGTAGTTGGGCAGAAACAATCTTAGACGGATTGTTGGAATCCTTACTGGTCACTCTGCCTGGCCAACTCAAAAAATGAGGCTGGTTTCGAAAAACGCCTGTCGATTCTGCTCCCTTGGGATTTAATCGGCTCAACACCTGCTGTGTGAGGTCGAGGCTCTCTCGTGCAGGAGATTCATGGTACTCAGAAGTGCTTTTGTTAGCCCGGAAGGGGTCGGTGGTGCTAATCCCAAGACCCTTCTCGGTTTCATAAGAGATCTGGGATAATCATTAAAGGGAAAATTTTATAATAGTAGATCCTAGTGGGTCACAATGGTGGGGAGGCCTTGGACTCCACACCCTATTTAAAAAAAAAAATTGTTTTGGAAGTCGTTTTGGTGGCTTTTTTATGTTTACTTGAAAAAATAGCTGCTAGTTGCAGCATACTATAGAATACAAAACAAACAGTTTAGAAGATTGTTTCACAAACTCTAAACCAGATATAGACTCATTATAAGCAATGCAATAAAATATCCAGGGTTAAAGATGCAGGAAATTACTACAAGTATTTTACCTGTTATTTAATCCGTTGTTTAATATACAGCATCAAGAGGTCACCAACTACAATCGTATTGCAGTAAATGTTATGTGTTGTATACTTTGTGTTTTTATGTGTTTGTGACAACCACAATAGTGACAAATACTTGAAGGTGAAACAAGTTGTAAATATAATAAGACAACAAAGTCACATGACGGATTAGTAACCGGTAAAATACTTGTAGTGATTTCCCGTATCTTATTTAATTATTTAGACTTTAATCTCAAATTTGTATACATGTCCCAATAGTGGCCCAGTAAACCATCAATCAATGTCTTGCCTTGTACACTAGAGCATGACTGTTGTGACAATTTAGCAATAATCTTTCCTCTGAGATAAACATTACTATTCACAGAGTTTTTCACCATAAACATGCTTTTTATGTACTCTCAGAAAAAGAGTGAAATATGGTCATGTAGGTGGCTAGGAATAGGGCCCATCTCTTTTAATGGAACCATTCAGAAAAACTAACATACAGATAAAAATAAAATACAAATAAAAATGATAAAAAGCAACTAAGGTCAGGACAGTAGGCAGACTATATCGGCCGCCCCTCCCACCCTCCTGCCACTACTTTACTTTGTGCGCCGTTTCTATTTTTATACTACTGGTTTTACCTGGTTTACACAGCACATTGCTATAACACAGCGATTTTGAGTTTTATTGAACAAAGTGACATTTAATGTACATACTGTATTTCGTCTTATTTTAAATGTAGTAAAAAATCATTAACAAAATTGTATTGATGATTAGCAAAGCATTGAAAGTACTGTATTGTACAGTACAGTACTTAGTAAAGATTCAAAATTGTGTGTTTTATTTACCAGAACTCTTTAAGACGAAACTATGTTACTAAGATAAGTACAGTAAGTAGACTTGCCACTATATGCGGATTTCACTTTGCGAGGTTACTCAACGCATGCAACTACCGCAAACCAAACTAATTTTTGACTACCTCGGTTAACCGGAAATTTGGTTAGTCGGGGCTTGGATAACCGCGGCTCTACTGTAGTAAATACTGTAAAGTTATACTGTCTCGTAACACATTATAAATATTTTAAGGATTTTCATTAGAAACCCATGAATTTTATAGTATATGCATTTTTAAATAAAAAAAGTCTAGGGTTCATTAAATATGTAAGATCGCTGTAACAAATCCTAATATACATTTATAGTTATACTGTCTAATAAAATTAACGCATAAATATTTTAACGATATGCATTGTATAACCATAAACTATAGTTTACTTTTAAGTGAAAAATGTCAGTGTGACCAGTTTCTTGTTTGATTTGTTCTGAGGGAAAACAAACAGCTCAAGAACATGGACAAAACATTCACTCGTGTACAATATCAAATTTTCGTTGTTTGAATTCCCAAGTTCTAGAGTTATGACGGTCAACACACCTGTTAAAGATAATTGCTCCATCACAACTGTGATCTAGACATGCTCTAGTGTATGAGAAAAGAATAAGATTATTGATTTGATATTTGCTGAGCCACTGTTAGGAGAACATATCAAAATGTATTAAGTTACAAAAAAAATCCAAAATCGCCTTTAATCATCCTTCTTGAAGTAGCGATTTTTTCAAATGCAGGCTATATTTTTTAATTGGTCTTTAGTTAATGATACATTTAATTCACTATTAATTAATTAATATTTTCAAAGTATGTATTAATTGTAACTTGTCTTTATTTATTTCCTTTCATATGTCAAGGTACATTTAATTTTATAAAGAGAATATTTACTAAGGCTTTTTTCACATGCTTGTGCAAAGTACCGATTTTCATATATCCCCATGGCGAATGGCAAAGAGTAATGGTTATTCTCTTCTATAGATCGGGTAATATGTCCTCAGTTAGGCAATGCAACCATTTCTACTTTCCACCTCATCCATGGAACTACTCATTCCTGCTGAAACAACCTTATTAGAATACCTCAACAGATCAGAATCACATGTCTTCTTTA
This sequence comes from Philaenus spumarius, assembly GCA_018207615.1. Taxonomy (NCBI): domain Eukaryota; kingdom Metazoa; phylum Arthropoda; class Insecta; order Hemiptera; family Aphrophoridae; genus Philaenus; species Philaenus spumarius. The sequence goes on from JAGFPH010000002.1 coordinate 151,593, forward strand.
ACTTTCCTACATGCAGACTGCCAACACCAAGAATCTCATATGTTATACTGCTATATTACTTTTGGAAATCTACAAAGTGTTCTGTAAAATTTCCATGGTTGTGGTGATTGTCTGAAAAAAACATTGATCTTAAGCAGCCATCACCTAAAGTCCAGGACATTGTATAATGACATTTACCTCTTTAAAACATAGATTCAGATCTACCTAGCAGATAGATTAAAAAAAGATCCGATTCTCCAACTTAAACTTATGTCCCGGTGTCGCAAAGTTTCTTCTATGTAGGCGACTAGTGCCTCTGGGTCCACCCTGTTGCATATTCAAAGCTAAATCTAACAAAATTTGCTCACAAAGGCACCTGAGGTTTAATAGCTTTCATTTTCTATAGTTATATGTGTTACACTCCTCCTCCAAATTAATTAATCCAATTGTTTTTTTATTTTTAAAGGCGAAAAACCTGGGTGGTTATCATTGCCTGTTAATCCAATTGAATGAAAGTAAGAATATATAATTCATAAATCAGTCAAAGTCTCAAAGATCAGATTTCAAGTCCTCAGCGGTTTCTTCTTTTCAGTAAATATTTCCATCTTACGCAAAGGTTTTTCTAATGGTAATTACTCTGCAAATAAATCACTTGTAGAGTTGTCACAGTAATGCGTTGTTCAGGATGGAAAATGAGTTTCGTTGTAAGGTCGGAAACAAATTTTACAGTATTCATAACAAATTTGATGGAAGTCTGATAAATCTTATTAGTGCAAAGTGAACTATACAGGACTACATTTAACACAATTATATCACCAGTCGTAACAAAATATTGCTGCTAGCAAAATTTATACAAGCATTTGATCTATAGGCTTCTTTAATTAATCTATGTTGCACTGTTCTTTGAAAAGCACCAAAAATTGCGTTTTCATCTACTACCAACTAAAAAATCAACTTCAAACACAGAAAGCTACCTGCTGATTTCTTGCAACTTTTTATTGAGTGCTGAATTGCATTGAACCCATTTTAACTATTTCATCTATTCACCAATTTCAAATACTCCACAGTAAGCTGGTATCTATTGTAGCACAATTCACTTTCCTTTCAGAAGATTTTGAGTAAAATAGTAGACCCTATTGTAACTGGTCCTGCTTCTCCCTTCTATGCTTATAATTTTACAAAATTTACTGAATGCCATAAATAATTAATGCCTGCCCAACTGTACCAAAAATGTATCTATAGTATTAATTTTTGGGTGGAAATTTTAATACATTTATCAAACATTAAAATTCTTACCATACAAAAATGTAATTTTATTGTGATCTGAAAATATTTTTAAAAAACTAGGATTTCTAATCCTGTTAGAGATTGATTTTTAATAATTGATTTTTTGTACATAAATCCATAAATGCATTAATTTATTTTTGTATTTGATAAGCTTTATTGGATTGGCTGTAATCTATTTATTCCAGGCGTTAGTTATTATGTTTAGATAAGGTTTTCTTCTAGTCACGTATTATTTCTTCTTTCCAGTTATGTTTTCAAAACAAAGATGATAATTTTGAAATTTGTTGCATTCATTTTCTTCACAATTGTTGGCTTTCAATTACTATTCAAAGCTTCAAAAATAGATGGTTAGCTTGAACAGAAAGCACAAAACAAACTTCAATTTGTCCTAATTTTATGCACAAAAGTTTTATTTAATAATTGTGACTTAATGAGCTCAATAAGCTTCAATCTAAACCCAAATTTACTTGAGCTCAGGTTTAATTTGGTGAATACAGTGAATGCTAAACCAATAAACTTATTTTACAGTTATGATAAAATTATGCTGTTGAATTGTATTAATAGAAAAATTATAACTTAAAGCTTAAATCTTGATATTTAAAAAAAAATTTAGCATAATGTTTGGTATAATACTGAAACTGTATCTACAGTAGACCTCCTCTTTAATACCCATCCTTTTATCCATTTCACCTTTCAGGAATCGAATCCTTATGAAAAAGTTTTAAACTCTGTCAATCTTAATTTAGTTTTACATCTCTTAACCCTTTCCACTCGAGTGTCGGGGCAGCCCCGTACCCTACTAATCCGCACAAACTAATATGTCGGGCGAGCCCCTAACTCGCTATGATAACGTTCTTTGATTGCATTTGAACAGACGTAGTTTCTTTGATGACCGCTATTGTTGAAGTTTGAGATGTGCTGCTATCTATGGAATTTTTTTAGGACCATTTGAGTTCAGTTTCTGTGATAAATAAATCTTAGAAAATGTAATGTTTGTCGTTTTTGGCCTTTCTGTAAACAGCTATCTGCTCTCGCCGTTGTTTGGTTCCTACTTACTACGCAGCGTTTTAGTGAGCTTACGTGTTGTACTAGGTTATCGTGTGTAATTTCACAGTTTATTTTTGAATATTGTTCTTTTTATAATAATAATGATTGTTGTGAAGTAAAATGAACGAAGACGACGGCAGTTTATTACAAAATGACGTTTATTACAAAAAAAAAAAAAAGCGACGGAACTTTTGTTTCGAACCTGAGTGATTAAAATATTACCAATCAGTTCTGAAAAAAGCTTTTCTTACTAGATTTGATCTACATAATACTGTTGTTAAGTAATATAATAAATAGTTGAAGCAATTTTGTACAAGTTGGTGTCAAAACTAATTGTTTTCATAAAAACTCATTTTGTACAAAAAAATTGTTTTTCAATTATAACTTTTTTTATAATTTCTTATTGTTTCTAAAACATGTGTAAACCACTTAATTTTGTTTATAATGATATAGACAACAAAAAACAAGCAACAAATATAGGTCTTCCCATTGAAAATTTTTCCAAAATTCTTGTTTATTCTGGTTTTTTGTTACAAATTTATAAATTTATATTTTTTTCAATAAATAAAAATTAAAGACATATACTTGAAAATAAAAATATATTTTTTTTTCATACCAAATCTATACTTTAGTCATAGAAGAAACTACAAAAAAAACAGCTTTTTAGAACTGACAGAAATACTTTTTTTTTTGGAGTAAACATGTTACAGTGCAATATTCGCTCAAAATTAATCTGACCTGATAGCAACACTAGGTCCCCAGTAATTCGAGTGGAAAGGGTTAAACAATATAATTATGCATTAACCATAGTATTAACAACAATAATGTTGTACAATTAAATTACATTTTTGGTTAAAAGTTATATTATTAAGTGCTAAGGTGAATTGTAAAAAAGTTGTGAATCAAGGCTCCGCTACAGTGGAACAGAATACTCGAATCACACAAAAGAGTATAGTTAAACCCAAACACATTTATTGCTGAACTTTTTCATTCCAGACAATTTATAAGACTTTTGAAGAACTTGTGCTCGAGAGTGTTTCCTTTTTAGGTTATGTTTGTTAGTTTCTTCACAAATCAACTTATATTTTGAAGGTAAAATATACATTTTATTAGCTATTTGTGTTGTTATGGGTAAAAGAAAGCAATGTGTAGTTTGTGTTAAAACTCAACCAATCAGTTACATACAACATAATGTGTTTATTAACAGCCTGTATGAAAAGGTGTTTTATCATTTCTCAAACAATAATCTTCACATCGATTATCAAATTTGTATATCAACAAAAGTTGCTGCAGGAGTCAAAAAACATTCCAATTTTCCCAACTAAACAATACTTTCATATGCAAGTTCCTCAAAAAATTCATCCAAAATGTGTTTCAAACTAGGGCCAATTGCACGTCCCTAAATAAATAGTAGTCAATGATAAACACAAACACTTTTCTCTGTAGTAAGAACGATTGTTGTAACACGACAGGAATCAATGTTTCTAAAAAAATATAAATAGAATTACATCTTAATAATCAAACTGCCAATTGTATAATATTGTTGTGGTTTAATACTATTTTGGAATGCACATTGTACTTCCTACTCTTTGGCAGAAAATGACATCAATAAATGTGTTAAAGTTCTCAACAAACTCTTATAAAATATAGTTGTATCGTGACAGTGATGCAGCAAAGCCGTAAAACTCGACAGCAAATTATATACCTTTGTAAATTTTTATAGAATAATTATAAAGTGGTCATAAGTCAATCAAGGAATGGAAAATTATTTTTTAATCTTATTTATTCTAGTAACAATCATTACATAATAAAAAAGTAGTTCTACAAATTTGAGACGTGCATATTGCAACATTTTTACTAGCATCTTCTTAAGGAAGAAATGTTATACCAAGCTGACCAAATCTTCCATTAATGAGCCTAGGTTGCAGTTGAAAGGACTGCCTCTTAAATCGATATCATCTTAAAATAATGTATTAGACTTTAAGTGCAGTAGATTTTAGGGTTGCTTAGAAACATTAAAAATTAAAATACTAGGTAATGAAGACCAGTTTAGTATTAAATTAACTGTCATAGTAAAGAACACAAAAGATATCCACTGAGTTATATGACAAGTCACAGGTAAGATCAAGCAAATTTTACTGCAAAGAATAACCCTGCTATTGAGTCTATTGAACAATGTTTTTAATATTCATGCATTAAGTAGCCATTAATATGAAGGTGAGCTTAAAATGCGGCTACCATATTTTTCTGAAAGCATGGGTTTAATTAATAAAAACTTTGCCAACTCAACCTTATTTTAGAGCAGCAAGTGCCCAGTCTTACAATGCAGCACTGCTCTGATTGACTCTTTCAAGATCGAACTTTTGTCTGATGTTTCTCAATGGACCTCTTTGGTGCACTTTACAGTAGATCTAATTAACTCACCATTTCTTCAACTCCTTTCAAAGTTTTTAAGTACATTTAACTCGCTAACTGCACTTAGCTAATTAACAGGTCATTTGGTCCACTTGAAAAATTGTAATATGTTTTCCAGTCTGTGAGAAACTACGGTTATAACCAAAATGGTTATAGACATGACTCAAATAAGACCTTTTATTTATTTTTTAAATAATGATTATTACAAACAGATAACTGTTTTATAAATCCCAGTATAAACATAAAATCATGTTCTTTTTCCCGCCAACCCTAGATCATATGCTAGCCAATTGACTGAGGGACCACTGTATATATGGTTTCACAACAGAAGCTTAAAGCACAAATAGTATAAAATTAAATCGATGTAAAAGCCCTAGAGCTTGTTCTACAAAATTAATCTTCGCTTTGGAAGTTTTTTATGTTCCACCAATCTTTTCAAAATTTGCAGATTCAGAGTGAAGTGCAAAACACAAAGAAGGGTGATTTTACCATTGTTATACCAATACTAAATTCACAGAGTTTTTAATGACTTAAAATTATAGATTTTAATATAAATTTTTTATTATTTTGTACTTGGTTTTCGGAAATTTGTCAATATTGTTTGCACGTTGAGTAGAGCCGATGTCTTGGGCACTTTACAGGTATCCATTTTCAAGGCTTAACAAATGTCAAGTGAAGAAAGAATGCCTAGGCCTGAGGTTATATAGTCCTGGGAGTGTCAGGTTGACTACCTGAGATTCGTTAGAGATGTTAATTCCAATAAGTTTGTTGTGACAGTTGGTGTTTATTCTAAGCTGCATTGTGTTTTTCCTTAAGGAACACATAAGATGCATAAAAAGATTTGAAACGGAAATTTAAGCTATGCCTAGCAATAGGTAGCATAAAAGTATTAGCTAGTTCATTAAGTTATTATGAAAGGAAAATTTAGAGGCAATAGAAATAAGAATACATAAAAACAACTTTAATAAAGACCATGACTATAAACTTGGTAACACTTGGAAACCCATTATTTCGAAAATAAAAACACAATGCAGCTTAGAATTTTCTAGAAATACCAACTGTCACAACAAATTTATTGGAATTGACATCTCTAAAAAAACACAGGTAATCAAACGGCCGCCCGACAAAGGCACAAACGGTCCACTTCCAGGACTACATAACTTCAGGCTAGTCCTTCTCGCTTCACTTGACATTTGTTAAGCCTTGCAAATAGTAAAGTGCCCTAAACGTTGGCTGTACTCATAACGTGCATACAATATTGACCCGGTCCATCTCCGAAGACCAAGTACATAATAATAATGTTTGTGACCGTGGAAGTCTATCTTTCAATAACATTTGTTATTAGGAATATTAGACAATGCTAGTTGTTCAAGTGAAGAATCTAGTGAAGTCATCCAATTATGAACGAAAAAGAAATGATTTGAATTACTTGGTTTCTGATAGCTACTTTGTTTACTATTCAGCCATAATACGTGATTTTCGTATTAATTACCAGTGAAGAGAAAATGTATTTGAATTTTCTTTAATTACTTGCAAAACTGCAAGCTTTGTTAACTCAGTTTTTCTATAGCCTACTCCTTCAGGTCTAGTTTAAATAAATACAAACTTTGAAAACAGTCTTCTAAAAATGTAAAAGATACTAAATCAAAAATGAAAAGTTGCAACAATAATTAGTGGATTTACTCTGCATTTTTGTTAAATCTCACAATATGTAAGAGTAGTTTTATGGAACAAGCCCCAGGTTACTTAGATTTAAGAGGACTAAATTGATCAGTTCTTAAAACTGGTTTAAAATGTTAACCTGTCTGTTAGTATTTTGTACTTATACATTTTTTGAAGTTACCATTCCAGATTAGTTCAAATCATTTTTAAAAATAACTATTTTTATATATTTTTAATACAGAATGGGAGTTTATTAACTTATAGAGTTCAAACCGCCGACCTCAAAACTTACAGCTGTTGTAGATTGAACCTTACCTATACAGCCTGACCCACTCACTCCCTGTAATGGATAAAATTTATTACCATAAATATTGTAGTTTTACTTTTTTATAGCAAAGTTCCACTTACCTGATACATTCAATAAAACAAGAATTCCTATTTATACTTTTATAGTTCATAATTTCTTTTTCATAAATTGTTTGAGTTTCTACAAATTTATATGCTTAACATATTTTTTATATTTCCAATGACACAAACCATATTAATATAGAAATAATATTTTTTAAATTCTAATTTAAAAGTTGTTTTGTATAAATTTAGTGGTATAAAAAGTCTTGGTTTTGGCAGATTTAGTAGTAAGCATAAAATTAATTCCATTTCCAAGAATATAAATTGCATGGGTTAATATTCCCTTATATAAATTGAAACTTTGCCTTAAATAGTGGAAAAGTTTTTGCATATGCTTCCTATTGTCCAATAATTAGTTCATTTGTCTTGCAATTTATGTGCTGCAGTTCTTTTGCATCTGTTTAGTGAGTATTGGTGGCAGTTTCATTGGCTTCATGTAAGCAGGCATTTTTCTAAATAATCTACTATGCACTGGTATCCATTGTAGCATGATATGCTTTTTTTACTTCCTTGGGTCATTTTTCTTTATTGCTTCTATTACATGTTTTGAATCTGTAGAGAATGCAGATTTTATCTTCTTGTTCTAAGGCTATCGTTAGGCCTGCAATGTCCAGGGATTCTGCATCCATAGTGTAGCTGCATTAGAAGAAATAAAATTGCTCTTTACCTGCCTTTTGGTCACCTGAATTGATTTTATTCAAGCTCACAAATACTGTTTATATATATATATATATATATATATATATACTGTGATTTTTAATAATTTAAGCTATTGACCCACTTTTCTGTCCCTTTCTTCGCACATTATTTCCTAAATGTTCCAGTACTCCTAGTAAAATTCAGAGTTTACAGTTGTTCTTGGAACGAACTCTGATCGCACTATGCCCTCACTATTGAAAAAACAATGAGCATGATCTTAATGTTCGACTTTGAATGACGTGCCTTTTGAGGGCGAGGGGTATTACTGGTTTTCCACCCAACTTTCATCTCCAGTTACAATTTTGGTCATGAAGTCCAGATCTGCATGAAGACAGTCAATCAAACTGAAACACGATTTTCCTTCCGTTTATCAGTCAAAAGTCTGGAAACAAATTTTGCACTCATTTGTCTCATTTGCAAATTATCGGTTAAAATGCTTTGTATGGGCCCGTATTAGATGTTAAGTTCTTCAGTAAGCTCTCGAATAGTTATTTACCTATTTTTTGCCTCGTTTTGCATGATTTCATTTGCTTCTGAGGTCGAAGGACGTCCGAACCAGTCCTCGTCCTTTTTCGCCTTTAAATCGCTCATACCACTTGCAAAGTCTTCAGAGCTACCACATTATCACCATACACTGATTTTAACATTTCATCAGCTTCTTTGGCAGTTGTTTACAACTTGAAACAAAATTTAATGTTAATTGTGTTGTTTGAAATCCATGATGCACGACGGCCACAGTAAACACGACCTCACTCTAGTGGCACTAAAAGCTAACTGACAAGTCAAAACGTGATCAAACTTGACTCTGCCTGTCTTAACAGATCAGGCTGTCGGGTATATTAGATCAAATGTATGTAGCGTTAGCAATTGCTGCTATAAAAATTAATTCACTACATTTTTTATCACACTTCGTACATCAGCATTAGATCTCCTACATAAAGGATGGTAAAACCTGTTGTTTCCAGTCAAAAACCATAAGCTCAGTGAACCTAAGGATGAGGTTGTCCTGGGGGATGTTTTGTC
>JAGFPH010000002.1:169612-195749 GCA_018207615.1 Philaenus spumarius
TACTATGTATTGTGTTTTAATAAACTTATAAAAGTAAAGTAGGCTACCGGTTCTAGTACGTAGGCCCTTTAAATTTTGTGAATGCAGGCCTACTGTATTAGCAATTACAGGTTAGGTTATTCCCAAGTAAAACATTAAATTATTAGGTTTCAAAATATCTGGACAAACAAGGAAATTATTGCTTTATAGTTTGTGATAAGATACTATGTGTTTTAATAAACTTATAAAAGTAAAGTAGGCTACCGGTACCAGTACGTAGGCCTTTTTAAATTTTGTATGTATAAATCTTTATATCTTTACAAAACACTAAACAGAGTACATATGACATTTATTTACTCCAATAAAAACATTAAAAAAAGTCAATTGAATTATAATAGGACTAATTAAATGTGAATCATAAAAATAAATATTAATATTTACATAAACATCACTGTCATAACCTAAAAGTTGTAACATGAAAAATATAGATAAAATTTACCTTTTTCTTCCATTGGCGTTTCTTAGATTTACTGTTGTGAACGATAAAATCTATTCTATTTGTGAATAAATTGTTACACTTTTTACACAACCACATTTCTAATAAATTACTGCACTTATTTAATTATAAAGAAAAATCAACAATAGCAGTAGTAAAGAGACAACTCACTCTACCCATATGGTAAAATGACCAACTACTCATGCTAACACTAGGCAACTCAAGTTGTACAGTTCTTGCAGAAGCTAGCATACACTTTAGACTATGAAACAGTTAGGTAAGTAGATATATCGACTTGTAGTATTAAATTATGTGGCCTTTTTAAGTTATCTACTATGAACATTATTACATTATTTCTTTTTGGAGCCTATTTCAAGTTATCTAGTTGTAGCATGATATGAAGATGATATTTATACAATCTTCAACATAGTTATCTCAATATGACCAATTTTCGAGTTACCTAGTTGTAGCATTGAGGTGACGATATAAAAATCAAGTTTTAGACTCTATAGTTGCTATGGAAACAATTATCATTAACAAAGAAAATATGTGAATAAATTTTCCAAATATACCATCATGCCTTGGTCATCAATTAGATTCGGTTATCCCTTACTAATGGCACAGAATTTTTGCTAGTGGTATTTTCTAACAACATGCCCAGTTCATCCTTAGTGAAATTTAAACATGATGTTATTTAGCTTCCAAGAATGCAATTATTATAATAATGGGTAATTAATTACCTTATTTTTATCCGTCGAGCACTCTAAAATATATCCTTTCTGGATTACCGGTTTCGGTGGTTCATTCGAACCTTTCACCTTAGTGAAATCATTTTATTTGGTGTAAAGGGCCAAGGCCCTTCAAATGAGAAGCAAGTTCAAATGAGAAGCATAATAGAAACCTCCCAAAAAAAGCTTTTTATATTTTAACAAAAGCAAAAATCAACGTGTCAAGCTATGATTATTTTTTTATTAAAAAAAAAGAATTGAAATAAACAAATTTGTAAAGCTTTGCTTTAAGAATATAAATTAATTAATTAAATATTAACAACAAAAAACGAAGAGGAGAGGAATTATACATTGTCAGTCTACAGTTAATCACTGATCAAATATTTAAAAAAAAAGCAAGGGCGAAATCAACTAATATGTAAAGCTATGAATCTATAACTGAACAAAAATATTGATCACATTAAAAATATCTTACTCTCAAAATCACCAAAACCGATCGATGCGCTTCACTCAAGATTCTGTACGACTTCTTCGACTCAGTACTGTCACTTGAATATATCCATGAGTCTAATTACAAAATTGTTGACACTCTTGGCGGTCCTTTTCATTGAAACTTACAAGATATTGTTAGGAAATGATTCTTCTGTAACATAAATATAACTAGATCTATAGAGCTTAATAGTGAAGAATGTCACAAATACTGCATTTCTCGATGAGGCTAATTATTAAATGTTCTCGGGAGAAGAAATTCTTGGTCGCCAAGAAAATAAACGGTACCAGAAACTGGCACATACTTTCTCACAAACATGTTTAAATTATTAAACAGATTCACTGTGACTTCATAATTGTAGGTCGGGTAGGAGAGGTGATTTATTAAAGTAGAAGATTAACTAATAAATGTTATTATTATTATTATCTAGAGAGAAAACTATTCGATCGATTTCGAACAAATTTGCACCAACATGTCAATTAGGCCTGTATAGAAGCACAAAAAAAAGGTTTTGAAAATTTTTGAAAAACAACCCCCTTTTTGGCCAAAAAACCCCAACAATCAGATATTATTATTACTATTAGCTAAATGTGAATTTTTAGAATGATGCTGTTTTTTGCATATGGTAGGGTACATTAAGGGCTACAAATAAGCAACATTTTATCAAAATCGTTAAGCCGTTTCTTATTAAAAAATAACAGTTTTTTTTGTGTTTTTTGGCCAAAAAGGGGGCTGTTTTCAAAACCTTTTTCGTGCATCTATAAAGGCCTAATTGACATGTTTGGTGCAAATTTGTTCGAAATCGATTGAATAGTTTTTTCTCTAGGTTTGTATACATACAGACAGACATTTTGTAAAAAACACTTTTTTTTTGTACTCAGGAGGTCTCAAAAACGGATATTTCCACAAAAATCTCAACATCGATTTTTTTTGCGATCACTATACTTTCTCTATATTGTAGTGAGAAAGTAAAAAGATCGTCGTATCGAGTAAAATGAGTGACACAGCCCTTCAATATCATTATTACCAACATTCTTAATCGATTTTTCATTCAAAATCACACAATTAGGCTTCATATATATATCCTATTAAAAAAGAGTTTACAATTTATTTAGAGCCGCGGCTGTTAAAATAAGAGAAAACGAAAATCGAGCTCACCTATTTCAAACATAATATAATGCGGTAGTGTGCCATAGCTTGATACATGGAATGCTACCGTGTTCCGTGATGTTGCCTTAGATTTTTTATAATGGGAGTGATTCATATTCCCCAAACGCCGTGTATTGATTTTAACACACAAATTGTGGCAAATGTCCGAATAATCAATAATAATAAAATTGAACGCCCATCATTAATAAATGATAACTTATTAATATTGTTACTTCCAGGCTACCACATACATGTAAGTGTCAGTAAAACTAAATTTTTAAATGCAACTTTGCAAGAATCACGACCGCACTATGATTCTGAACGGAATATTCCCTGGTCCATGCTCTTTTAGGAATTTCCCCATAAAGCAATTCAATAAATCAGCTGGGTTAAAAATTACGTAAGTAAGTCTATTTCAAAATGGATTCCTGACAATACTGAGACAATATCCTTAAGAAGAAGACTAGTGAACCAAGATTTCTGCCCAGCACATTAGTATGGTCCTCCCATGCTGTCAGTGATGATCCACAGCAATTTGACTGTTAGAACTGCTTCAATTACTTCATCATTTAGTTGCACATAGGGTATTAATTCACCATCTAAATTTAGTCTTACCATCATAAACTCTGAGATTAAGATCGTTGAAATAGTGTTATGCTTTATTGATTAATAACTGAAGTGAACACAGGTTAAGTACAGTAGTGTTGTCTACTCGTAAACATAGCTGGCTGTTGACTCATCGAATCGTTATGCATCCTTCTGATGGTTAAAAAACATAATGCATATTATATTTTACGTTTTAACCCTCAAAGCGCTAAACTAAAATATGGGCTACAACTCATTTGAGTTTAAAAAAAATATATTTATTTTCTGAATGTTCTTTTTAAATTTTGATTCTTAGGGTTAAGAAGTACACATGAAAAATACACAACTAATGTTAAACTTGTTTTAAATATTTTTAAAGAATTTAAAAAATTCAAACTAAACTTAGCAGAATTTACAATTATTCAAACAGTACTAAACTAAGAAAAACAAGAATTTATACAAAACTAAAACTTTGGAATGAATATCAGTCAACTATCAGTACAAACAAACAAGCAACAGCTGACTGAAACAGATGCGTCTATAGGTGTTAGCCGCTCCGAGAACACTTGCGATAGTAGACTCATTTGTTCTGGTGACAGAACACAGACCTATTAGCCCAGTCGGTATAGGTTACAACTACCAGGAATTTGCAATAAGGCTGATTTTTTTATAAGTACCTTGAAGTATGTAGATTAACATAAAAAAAAGTTTACCAGTCTATTTACCAAAGTCGAAAAAAAAAATCGATTATCATTTTGTTTTCGATTATCCTTAATATTTCAAGCTGGGATGAAGATAGAGAAAAATAAAAATACCACCGTGTAGGGGAGGTATTTTTCAACAAAAAAGGTCATACATATTTATTTCGTCCGAGCAATGGTTTGTCTGGAAAAAATTAGATAATGCAGGTATGTATTTTGCAGCAGGGGAAATCACTAAAAGGGGACATCTTATTCATATAAATGAAGCGTTGGCTCATTCTAAATTGGCCAAATTTTAATATATTGAATTGAAACTTGACATAGGAGTTAAAATATATATTTTAAACATTTACGCTTAGTCTCAGCTTGTTATCTTGAAAATTACCCGATCTAGAGCCACTTGACTTATCAATGGGTTTCTCGATTTTAGGAGTACCGGACCCACCACTTCATTTTAAACAGCTCCAGTTTAGAAAATGTTCAAAATATCAACCTGAAAGTTTTTTTACAAATTAAATATATAGATTCAAACAAGATCAAGGAGTATAAACCTTTTTTATTATTTACTTTTCAAAGCACAAGTAACTTAAAAAAGTATAATTTTAGACCTTTTTAGATTTTTCATCCAAACGCTTGAGTTAATCGGCTGCAGATTAGTCAATTTTTTAAATATAGTTTTTAAAATAAGTATAGCAAAAAACAATTGTGTTTTTAACTTCTACCAATTTTTAAATCGATATGTTCAAAAATGTTGAAAATGGAGTCGTTGAATCCAAAGGTGTTATAGTTAAAACGAGATAGGTAAAACAGAAGACTATTTTCAAGCGCCTCGTTTTTAAAAATAACAAGAAAAAAATCGTTCATACTTACTAAGAATATTTATACTGGTGTACTCAACTTGTAAAACAAATTTGATGTTGATATTCCAAAAATTGACGAAACTGGAATAGATTGAAATTATTTCGTGGGTCCGGTACTCCTAAAATCGATAATCGAAATCGACTCCTAGATCGGGTCATTTTCAAGATAACAAGCTGAGACTTAGCATAAATGTTTAAAATATATATTTTAACTCCTCTGTCAAGTTTCAATTCGATATATTAAAATTTGGCCAATTTAGAATGAGCCAACGCTTCTTATATGAATAAGATGTCCCCTTTTAGTGATTTCCCCTGCTGCAAAATACATACCTGCATTATCGAATTTTTTCCAGACAAACCATTGCTCGGACGAAATAAATACATATGACCTTTTTTGTTGAAAAATACCTCCCCTACACGGTGGTATTTTTTATTTTTCTCTATCTCCATCCCAGCTCGAAATTTTAAAAATAATCGAAAAAGAAATGATAATCGATTTTTTTTTTCGACTTTGGGAAATTGATAGACTGGTAAACTTTTTTTTATGTTAATCTACATACTTCAAGGTACTTATAAAAAAAATCAGCCGTATTGTAAATTACTGGAACTTTTGGTCTAAATTTACCCCTACCGACTGGCCTATATATGGGAAATATAATAATTAATTTGTATTGTTTTAGAGGTTGTTACATTTCCATCCCTTAGCAATACACTAAAAATTACAAATATGGTTTACTTTTTGTATATATCTTGTAAGAAATAAATGTACAAATTTCCACCTCTGTAGTCTTAATGGAAGTATAATAATAAATATTTATTGTTTTAGGGGTTGTTTCAACCCTTAAATCAAAATGATTTATGGCCTATGTCTCATTCCAGGTCATGATCTATATGTGAGCCAAATTTCATTCAAATCCATCCAGTAGTTTTTACGTGATTGAGTAACACACACACAGACAGAAACCATTAGATTTTTATATAATAGTATAGATAAATTAGAGGTTTTATATTGAACATGAAGTTTCTAGCAATATTAGCTATATTAAAGCGTATAAGTGTGATTGAGGAAATTGTTAGTGAAAAACATGTGTTCTAGGGAGATTAGGTGTTCTAAAACATTTTCTGCACCCCTGTACAATGGTTCCTTAATATACATTTAAAAGCTTAACAGAAAACATTTTTGTATCCTTTCCCTCACGAAACAAAGAAGAAAGAGTATGGTTTATTTGAGGTTTGATGCCAATCATTCTTTCAGAGATTATTAGTGGGTTCATTAACATAAAGGAACTCAATTACTCGCTTAACCATATGTAAAGTACTCTTAATACGGGACTTTAACTAGCATTTCAGGCAGTGTTCAAATGTAATATGTCTGAATGAGTCAAATATGATTGTCACACTGAGAAGTATAGTTCTTATTTAAAAAATTGCACTTAACTATTCAAAACATACTTTTGTCCTTTCAAATATCAACATACCCCTTAGACAGTACAGATTGTTTGTAATTGCACAAAAATATTCAAACCTTGAAGCAATTATTTAAATTTCTAACTTTTAGGTTATGTTTTTAAAACTGTCTAAGCCTTGCTGGTTCTCTTAACCTTTATTATAACTGCTGCTATAAAATATACGAAATAATTTGATTTGAACATTTAACACTATTTACCATCTTAGCTTTGGGTTTATTATTAATAATATTATAAAGAGGTAAAATTTTGTTTGTTTATTTGTTTGTATGTAGGGGGTAATCTCTGGAACTACTGAACCGATTTAAAAACATAGTTTTGCTAATAAAAAGCTACACTATCCTTGAGTAACATAGGCTAGAATTAATTTTCATTTAAGGGTTAAAACAACTCATAAAACAATTAATATTAATTGTTATACTTTCCTTAAAGCTAGAGAGCTGAAATTTTTTACACTTATTTCTTACAAGATACGTAGAAAAAGTAAACTAGATTTGCATTTTGTTGCGTGCTGCTAAAGGGTGAAAATGTGATAAAAACCTCTAAAACAATAAAAATTAATTGTTATATTTTCCTTAAAGTTAGTGAACTAAAAATGTGTACATTTATATTTTACAACATAGATAAAAAAAAGTATCATAAATTGGCATTTTTTCACGTGCTGCTAATCGGTGAAAATGTAGTAAAAATGTTGATTGTTATACTTTCCTTAAAACTAGAGAGTAAATCCTTAATAAATTAAGAAATTTAAAAATAAGAAAACACTGTTAGGTCCTAAAATAAATAAGACATATTAGAATTTAATAGTAGGGCCTTTTTTTATAAAATAACCTGTTTGCATTTGCTTCGACGCAAGTCACCGTGGAGGTTGGTGAGCGAAGCGAGCAAGGGGCGGAGCCCTCTAGTATGTATAATTTTATTGTACAGTAAAATATCAATGAATGCAGTAAATATTGTTTGAGGTTTGAACTCGATTAAATCTGTATGTGTCATAAATAATTACCAATGAATGAAAAATTAACCTTTTTTAACCGACTTCAAAAAAAGGAGGAGGTTCTATGTTCGACGCTATGTTTTTTTTTTTACTCTTATATACTATATTGAATCCTTTTTGTACATTTTAAATGTATTGCTAGTTTGAATTTTGAACTAAAGAAAATAAATTGAACGTTGCATGCCAATAGTACTGCACTCCAGTATCTGGCAACAACTGATCACTGCACACAGACCGAGTGTGCAGCCACACTCTTAAGACTACATTTATTTGTTAAATGTGTTTTGATTGAAATTCGGCCAGTTATAACCCAGCATGTGCAATAAAATGCACTTAAACGACAACTTTGTCTTAAATTTGTCCAACTTTTTCAATTAATAATGTTATTGTAAGAAAACTGTGATAGATATTATAATAGCTAAAACTATGTTGAGGTCTTATTTGTAGACCATCCCTTCTGCTTAATGTTTTGGTTTATATTTAACAGTTTAGCCAGTTAATGCAAAAAACAATAATTAATTATTAACAAGCACTTTTGTTATTTTTTGTTTTTAATGCTTGTAAGTTGGTAACATCAATTATGTTCATCTGTTTGACAGAAATGCAAGCATTAAACAATTTTTTTTTTAAATAGCTTTAAGTTCTAACTTACAGTCTCTTATAACAGATGTGCTGGTTAATACTCAAAGATTTGAAATGGAGAAACAAATAAATCGACCACACAGATGAACCACTGACGTGAGTTGAGCGAATTTCCAAAATTCAGTTTTTATGTTAAAGGGTTTCGACCAACTATTAGGGAAATTGATCTACTCATGAAGGTGCTGAATAGCTGCCTCTGTGTAGGAAATATATTAGTAGAATTTTTATCCACTTAAGTCTCCAGCTTAGACTCGCGCACTCCTTTGTTCCACTTGCAACGGTAAAACTCGCTTTCCGAGTTTGGCCCTCCACCTTGCGGCCTCGGGCTATGGACTGATTTGCTCGCAGCGAACAAACTTAGATGTCAGTCTCAGATCAGAAGATGCCCCCACAGTAAAATTACCCATGTGGATTTGAACCGGGTATAGTAATTTACGATTTGATCTATTTTGAAGGAACCAAACGAGCTATAAGGTCGTGGAAAAAACAAAATATGCAGAATAATATCCTACATTTATTTTTTTAGATAAAATCCCAAAAACATTTTTCATTCAAGTACGAAAAATCTCAAATATTGTTACTTCCGGTCAAAACGTGCTGCT
Organism: Philaenus spumarius; assembly: GCA_018207615.1. NCBI lineage: Eukaryota > Metazoa > Arthropoda > Insecta > Hemiptera > Aphrophoridae > Philaenus > Philaenus spumarius. Next base: position 178,305 of record JAGFPH010000002.1, read on the forward strand.
GGTTGTTGGATTTTTTGGTTAACGAACTCGTTTGAGCCACTTAAAAAATCAACAAGAATACTAAATTTGGACTAAATCAGACTTAAAATGTAGCTGTTAGAGTGCAAACACTCTAAATTATATGTATATAATTTTTAATGCGCCCCAAAACGTGTTTGAAGACCATGATCAGTGTTCATTTTCATCAGATTACTCCCGAACTTAGGTCTCTCCATAAGGATTACAGAAATACCTCATCTTTTCTATGGAAATTTGCTAAAAACACTGTGGTACCGCTCGTCACCACTTAGAATCTTACTTGTGAATTTATATTTCGGAGCAAATTTGCAAGAACAGAACTTTTTGAACAAATACTTGAAGTATACTTTCTTTAGTCTGTCTGCTGGAGGAATTATAACATTTAATTATTAAATATGTTTAAAAATATTTCTTTAATTAAAAAATTTTATGAAATTATAGTAAAAATATACAACAAATAACAGGTGTGACGTTTAATACTTAAGTACCCATAAAATTAGACCAGGCAAAGTACTGAAAAATAAATAAATTTTGCCTACAGCTCCGATTTGGATGCAGTTTTCTGCATCGTGTTCAGAAAAATACCAGGAAAAAAGTCTACATATGACCAGTTTCGGAAGAAAGCGGAAATGTATCGCAGGTGCTTTAATTGCATCTAAAAGGGGCGATGGGGGGAAATTTGTGAAGTTGCGATAGAAAATTTCCTGTCTGGGGTTTTTGGGGGCGCTGACAATGTGAAATGCCTCCGATGCACTGGGGGGCGATATGCATAATCTTTTATGAAAAGGAGGATACATTATAAAATTTTCAAAGAAAAGAAAAAGAATAAATTCATACATTTTCCAAAAATTTCATAGTCAGAAACACAAACTCCTGAGAAGAAATTTTCAAGTATCGCAACTTCACAAATTTCCCCCATCGTCCCCACGGGGCATTTTGCATGGTCAGAAATGAGATCAGCGCCCTCGAGTACCAATTTTCACGGCTTTTCATCCATTTTAAGAGGTTTTGAAAAATTTTGCACCTGCGATACATTTCCGCTTTCTCCCGAAACTGGTCATATGTAGACTTTTTTCCTGGTATTTTTATGAACACGATGCAGGAAACTGCATCCAAATCGGAGCTGTAGGCAAACATTTATTTATTCGGGTCGAAATCGAATGTTTGCCTAGTTTGCCTGGTCCAAACTGCCTTTAGGAAATTTTTCTCTAACATTTTCCCTTTTTTTAATCTCTGCTCAACCACAAAATCTACCACCGATTGTGACTACAAACGTTCTTTGAAAGTGAACTTTTTATAAAAATTTTCTAATCTGCCTTGAACAACTAAACTCTAATTAATTTTACCAGTTTGAAAAATCGAAATAGTTTCAAATCTCAATAGAAAAACCTAACTGAAAAAATTAACTCTTTTTTCACATCTCAGATATCTTGGCCATCCAAAATTCGTTCTCTATCCCTCACTTCAGCAGTAATAATAAATTATTATGTCATTCAATAAACCAACTCACCTTTTTGATTATGTTGTACAACTTGTGCGTTCTTAGACTGCTCAGTGACATATTTGAACTGTTGAATCCTTAACAACTTATCTCGCAGCAAATAAGCTCGTAAAATTTAATAATTCCCACAAGGACATTGTGATAAAAAATCAAACGTATTAATCACTAATGTGATTGATTATACGTACTAGTTTTGTATTTTTTGGTTGGGATCAGTGAACGTCATCAATATTCGTGATTTCAAAGTTATCTTTCCTGAGTCAATTGTAATGAGATAAAACTTTTCATTGTATGAAGTAAAAACTAATTTTAAATACATACTGAGCTTGACATGTGAGATAGTTTACTTAATAGAATAAACTTGAATACAAATTCTTACAAGTAATTCTTTTATTTTTGGAATGCGTTACAACTCTTTAAGATAATTAAACTTTTTTTATTGTTACTAAAATTTAGTACAAATATAAACTACATAGTTGTTTTAACTAATTTTTTCACAACTGATGTTCAAATAGGTCATAATTTGAGCTAACCCGGGACCAATCGACCCTATTTTGTTTCCGCAATCGGACAACCGTATAGGAGAAACCTAATGTTTGTTTATCAGAGTGTTACAGAATAATTACTTCAACTTTAATTTAGACTTATTCATCTATAATTTACAACATTGTATGTTATTTTAATAACTGTAATTTCTAATCCATAAACTATTATTTTTGTAAATAGAATTATAGTCTGAAATCGTACAAAATTATTTGTAATTGGTTAGCTAGCATTGGTCTTTTAAATAAATCAATAGTTTAAATAAATAAACAAATATTTTATTTTAAATATTATGTATAGATAAAAAATGAAAAACAATAGCAACCTTTATATGGATTGTTTTTATCATAATTTTTTCCATAGTTATTGTTGCAAATCGAGGCCGCAATCATGGCATAGGACTACAGTTTTATTTGTGTGCTCCTTGCAATTTGATTTTCATCAAAGTTGCAATTGTGTGCTGTAAAGTGGTTCTTGCAAACATTGCAGAAAGCACACCTGGGAGGACATTCAGGGACTTCTAAATGAATGAGGGAATAAATTATTTAGAGATAACTAAATATAATTATATGTTTTAGGGTGTCAACCATTTGGGAAATTGGTCTATTCACGAAGACGTTAAATAGCTGTCAGTGTGTACGAAATATATGAGTAAAATTGTTTTGCACCTCAACCTCAAACACGGATTACATGCTGTTTTGTCCTGCTTGCTGCGAAAAATCGAGTTTGCCTTGCAGGTTTGCACCACGATCTTGTGGCCTATGATTTTGTACTGCTTTGCTTTGTTCACAGCAGGCAATCAATTTGCATACCGGCCATCAGCTTCTTAACAGAAGCTGCCCCACGGTAAAATCTCCTCATAGATTTGAACCAAGTACTTTAAAGGTATGTTTCGTTTTGATCGTTTTTTGGAGAACCAGACGAGCTATAAGGTCGTGTTAAAAAAAAACAAAATGTGCCGAATTATATTTATTTTTTCTAAAAAAAAACCAAAAAGTTTCATTTTAGTACAAAAAATCTCAAAAACATTTTACTTCCGGTAAAAAAAAGTGCTTCTGGTTGTTGGATTTTTTGGTTAACGAACTCAGCCACTTAGAAAACCAACAGGTGTACCAAATTTGGACCAAATCGGATGTAAAATGCAACCGTTAGAGTACGAACACATACATACATTTTTTAATGACACCCTAAAAACGTGTTCTGAGGACCATGTTCGGTACTCATTGACTACCTACTAATACCTTAGGTCTCACCATAAGAGTCACTGCTCATAATAGCACATCTTTTCTAGGTAAATTCTCTAATAAGACACCTTTTTAATCTCTGGCATTTTCTTTGTTGTAAAATAAACAACAAAATAAATAAAAATGCATTTCCAGACCTATAATTTTATTTTTAAATAATGTGATGAAACCATTATAAATATTTGGAAAAACAGCATTAAGACAACTCATATGTTTATTATTTGAAACATTTTTTAACATCACTAAAAAAAAACTTGCAAATGTTAATTAAAGATGTTTCTTAGCTTTTTTAACCAGTTAGGATGAATAAGTCTGATTGGCTTGATCTATTATTGACCTTGGAAATTAATTGACACTTCTAGCGATATTTTGTTTTAAACATTTATTGCAATATCTTGCATATGAAAATAACAAATACAGTAAAGTAGACTGATCGTTTCAGTAATACAGTAGAGTCTCGCTATTCCGAACACAGTTCAGAAAAAATACCGATGTTTTTAACATTAAAACAGGAGAAATTAAAAAGACGTTCGTGAAAAAACGTACATTTATTGTTATACAAATTAGTTAAATAGAGACATACATAGAGCCTAAGGTTGATGAAAACGTCTGAAACCAAATTGGAATGAAAGCTGGTTTTGTTTGCTTCATGTTTTCCATCCGTTTGCAGGAAAGAAGCTATGGCAACAAGCGTCCGGTGAAATGAATACCGGGGGTCGGTCAGAAAGAAAGAAGAATTTGATGCAACAGCTAGGCACCAGTAGTGTTGTTGCCACCTGCCAGTTGCGTTCATCCATTTTTCTTCTCTGTTTTCGTTATCTCGAAGGAATTTTATGTTTTTCATGGCGATGCGGTACTAATGGACAGACTGCGGGATGACAAAACTGACAGTTCGAACAACTAATCCCTTTTCTTCCGTTTTTAGAAGAAAACGAAATCGTAACGCAATGGAAGGAAAAAACGGATGGTGTAAACCTACACTAAGGCGAAGTCAAGAGTATTTGCCGCAACTACATGTAATACGAGTTCAGTTTGAGCGTTTACCTCTTCCTCGCTTTCCTCCCATCCCATCAATGCTGTATAGAACTGACGCTAACAGATGTCCCCGCACTTAATTTACGCCTTAACAAGTCAATACAATAATATTATTCATGAAATCCGCCTATTCCGAATTCCAGTGTTCGGTCCCAATTAGTTCCAAATAGCGGGACTCTACTGTATAATCTAAATATTTTGTAAATGATATTTTTTTTAAGTTTATGAGATATTCTCCCTTTTTGAAAAATTTGTATAAATGTTTTCCTTATACACTTTCCCAGCAAGAGTTAATTTCATTAAATCACAAGTGAAAAAATATGGACCTAGACCAAGATTTGAACCCAGGAGCTTTATCGTTCTATGCTAACACTCTGCCAACTGAGCGACCCTGATCATGCCATATATTGGTCGATGTTATCTTACTTACACAGTTTATACCATTTATTGTGAAGTATTAAACTAATTTCTTTCTTTCCAACAGCATTGAAATCCGTCTTAATTCTATTTGCAGCCAACAATATTAATCATTAGTTGTATTAATGGAATGTAATCGATGTGTGGTAAGTCGTATAAGCGAGGCAACACTGCCCGATATCTGGTGTGATTATTGCAGAGCATTAGCATGGATGGCTAAAGGTCGTGAACCATGTTTTTATACTTGTGATTTCCTGATTTCAACAAAAATCTATAGCTTGTTTATAATACAACACATGCTCACCATACCATGAAACCTCTTAAGCGTTTTAAGTGCCCCAATGACAACTTTTTTCTTGTTGATATAACCATTCTTTATCAGTGCTAAATATATTTTCTAAAACTGTAAAACAAGTGAATTGTTGAAGTCATAGGCATGCCCAGCTTAGTAGCATCATTTGAATTTACTGTTTACTGTTACCGGAAAGAGAAATTACATTTTATTGCTTCAGTTTTCTTAAGGATTTCTTTAGTGTTTGTTGCAAATTAATCTTCACGACTTGTAAAAGACTGACATGTTTTCGATTTCTCGCAGAACCTGTGTCTTCAATTTTTTTTTATCAGGCATTTAAGGTGAATTTTCTGTGTATTTACGTTAAGCAAATGCCTGTATAGTATTAATTTTTAATACTCACTATTTATTGTTAAAACTATTTTCACGACTCCAGTCAGTTAACATTTAAACAAATACAGTGACATGTCATCTGACATGAAATGGATGCCCAGTATTTGATATTGCTTTCAGGTTGCATTTTAAAAGAAACACCCTGAAGCTTTTGTATCAATGAAGATGGCAACATTAAAATGTGTTTGCGTAATAAATTTATTACCTGTATTTGAATTCACTTTTATTCTATTAAAAAAATTGGTTAAAATTTTTATAATTCAGTTGAGTATTCTTACCTATGCCAATTATTTTAATAAACTTAAAATAAAAAGTTTGGCTGGGTTTTGTATAAACTGTTTTTAATACAAAATCGAACAAAATACTATATTAAAGTGACAGGTAATAATGAACTTTAAGGATACACCAACTCATAATGTAACAAGCAAAATAAATATAAAACAAAAGAATACACAAGAATAGTGACAGTGAATAATGAGCTGTATAGTTTTGAAAATATACGATTCCAGTTTATCAAAATCCTAAAATCTTACTTTATGAATAAAATTGAAGAAGCACCCTTGTCTTGAGGTGAATAGATTACAATCAGATGTGTATGAATGTTTGAAAGAAAGCTTATATGTATTATTTTTTTAATGCGTTTTAATTGAGAGAATTGTCAAATTTGTTTTTTTTTAATTAGTTACTTTTATTTTGTGTATATTGGTTTCTCTTTTATTATAGTCTAATAATGTAAATTTTTGTAATATTTTATAAATTAATATTTAATTTTTTTTTTTATTGATATTTATGTAATGGGTTAGATGGAAGAGATGACTCTAAAGTCCTAATCTCACCCTAAATAAAAACAATGTAATTCAAAGCTCATTTATAATATAATAGGCAGAGAAAACCGGTCTATGTAGCAATTCCATCTTGGGTGCATGTATTTACTGCCACGTATATAGACTTCTAATCCTACGAAAGAATAAAATGTCAACATAGAATCTCACAACTAATGTGTTCAATTCTCAAACTACATTTCAACGACAATATTTTCATCTTCAATGATGCACAAGCTATAATAATCAAACCATAACTGAATGTACAGCATTGAACCTGACATCATTGTCGTTGGAATGCGTTTGAATAATAAACATTTTAGTTGTGAGATTCCGTGTTCAAGTTTTATTCTATCAAGTATATCTTCTCACAAGTTTAGCTCACTACTTATTTTGAAGTCTGAGTTTTTGTAGTTCCATTCACTTGGTAACAGGAGTTGATTTATATTCCCAAAATGTTATGTAATGTTTTTAATAAATAAGAGATGGTAAATGTCTAATTAATACCAACCAAATTCTATATCGTCATTACAAAATAAACTTTCTTGGTTCTGGTGTGGCAAAGCAAATTTGATGAATAACATGAAAAGAATCATTAAATATCAACAGATTTATTTATTTATTTGATAAATATCATTTGATTTATTTAACACATCTTGCTTTTCACAAGATAGCACATAGTTTTAGCTTTTTATTATTTAGATTTTACTTGATGAAAGAGTACTTTTGAGCTTTCGAAAATACTGTACTTAAAGTTAGTGCTGTTGTTGAGAAAAGGGATTACTTATTAATATTTGTTATATGCAAGCACAAAGTAAAGATAAAATATTTTTGTTTAAAGGTATGCGTGCCTGATTAATAATATAGGAGGAACATTCTTTTTAGCGAATTTCCATAGGAAAGAAGAGCTATTGCAATCGCTCTTATGATGAGACCTAAAGTCGGAAGTGGTCAATGTGCATTGATCATATTCCCTCGAACATGTTTTGGGCTGTCATTAAAATTGTATATATATGTGTGTGTATGTGTGTGTTCACACTATAACGGCTAAATTTGACGTCAAATTTGGTACACACGTTGGTTTTTCAAGTCGCTCTGATGAGTTCGTTACTAAAAAAATCCAACAACTGGAAGCACGATTTTTGACCGGAAGTAAAATTTTTTGAGATTTTTTGTTCTAGAGTGAAACTTTTTTGGGGTTTTATAGAAAGAAAGAAATATAGGAGGTTATTCTGCAGATTTTGTTTTTTTTTACACAACTTTATAGCCCGTCTGGTTCTCACAAAATTTATCAAAATATGAAATACCGTAAAAGTACTCGGTTCAAATCCGTGTGGGGCAGCTTTTGATTTGCAACCGATGACCGGGATGCGAGTTTATCTGCTGCGAGCAAAGTGAAGCAGCGTGTGAGCCGGGACTGGAGGCTGAGGTGCAAACAAATTCTACTTATATATTTTGTACAAGCAGGCAGCTATTCAGCGCCTTCATGAGTAGACCAATTTCCCAAATAGTTGGTTGAAAGTTGAAACCCTAAAACATATAAACTTAATTTTGAAATTCTCTTAACGCAAGTCAGCGGTTCAGCTGCAAGGGGGCGTCCCCCCCCCCCCTATAATTCTAAAATCTAAAAAGTTGAGAAATTTGAGGTTTTGACAAAAAGTTGGGATTTTGATACTGGAATTAATTTGCACGCAAAACTCCAACTTTGGGTCTGGGTTTCTAAAGTTTTTGTTGTTAATTATCATCATTCAACACAAATATCAAGCAAGTTATAACTTCCAATCCAAAAATGTTAGGTTTTTGTAGGTACTACTTGTTTGTAAGTGAAGACTACCTGAAATCACCAACAATAAACTGCCACCCTGCAGTCCCTGCCCAACCCTTCTTGACCGTAATTTTACTTCGTGTAAAATAATAAATATCTGTGGGAAAAACGTAAATCATTCTTAGTTTGATGCATGTAGACATAACTAAGTAAAATGTTTAGGCAAATTTGTTTTGTTTGTTAAGTAAACGCTTCTTGTTTTATTTTTATTCATATGAAAGCTTAGTTATTTGTAGTTACACATTTTCAGGATTTAAGTTTACCAGTGATTTATGTTTGTTGTGGGAGTCCCAACGAAATGCCTTTTTTTACTTGTTATTCATTCCCACAAGAAGCGACATTTAGTTTCTACTTTTTCAGAATTTTACAACTATCATTTAGATTACTTTTTTCGGGCCTCAGCCGTTGTATTTTAAATTAAGTTTTAACGCCGGTATTTCATAGAAACAAGAGTACATTGTTCTCGGGAGTAGGTTTTTTCGTCGACATACGCTGTTGTATATTAAAGCGTTTTATAAAATTAGCGCAAATAATATTCGGACGTCTTATTCTTTTGCGGACATTCGCCATTGTATTTTAAATAATATTTGCACACTGTTTTTATTAAATTGGACTAGGTTAATTGTATTTATGCAACCATTTCTTTTGTGGACATTTCTCCATGTATTTTAAAAAACATTTCAACACAGGTAAATTCATAGAATTTGAATAATTAATTGTATTTGGGCACCTTATCAGATTTGTAGTAGGCACCCTTTGTAATAGGTTAGGCCTACGACTTCAGTCTACAGTAAATGTATAATTTCAATGACAAAGTTACAAATATATTACAGGTTTCTCACTTTGTTGGAAAAATATTGTTAGAATTCAAAATAAATTGCATCGCTAAATATCTCTGTATTTGGCAAAATTCAAACCTGGCAAAATTGCTAAAAAAAACTCGCAGACTTAATACGACAAAAGTTTTATTCTACCAAAACTTCCTGTTTTAGTCCAGTAAAATGGTGTTCAAAAATGGCTAGAAGTGGCAAATTCTGATGTAATTGTTTTTAGTGGCTTACTTTATGTTTTTTGGGATGCTGTTCACAAACCTGAAACTATCCAACAAAAGTTTTGTCGGCAAATAAGAAAATTCATCTAAAAGTCACGAGGTTTATGGGATTTTGCTTATAACTTACAAAGTAAGCGATTTACATAAAATGTAAAACTACATGGAAATAAAGACAAGAAAATTACCTGTAATTTATGTTCTAATTATTTTTTTGTACAACATATGGTTTGTTGGTTCCCACTTAAAGAAGAGTTGAAAAATCGGTAATTTTTGCTAAAATAATATTTTTTGTTCATAACACTAAAAGTAAGCATTTCACTATACAAGTTATCCTACACAATGAAAAAGAAGATAAAATTCTGTACAATTTATGCGTAAGTAATTTTTTTAATAGTTGCCTCCTTATTGAAAACATAGTAAATGCACATTATACGTCTGCACAAATATTATGTAAAACGTTAAAGTTAGTACTATCTTTTTGTTGTTTTTATGATAAAATAATAACAATAAAATAAGTGATTTATTCTTTCCTTTATAACCCTTCAGTTTCAATAATATGATCAACATGTTGAAATTCTTGTAAAAATTCAAGTTCTCAATATAGCACGTGCAGTGTTAAAACACCGAGGGTGAGCCTTTAGGGCCCTATATCCACTGGGATTGATTCCACACAACATAACCCAGAGCCCCTTCTGTCGTTAGTGGGGGACCACAAAAGTTGGGAAATATGGTCAAAATTGTTGGAAAATATTAAATTTTGACCCCTCCCCCCCATAATTTGTTGCAGCAACGTCCTCGCTTGCATTAACTTTAATGATAAGCATTTCATATTTTTATAAGAGAGTGTTTATTTTAATCCTGAATCCATAAAGACACCCACCCAAAAACATTTAGCACCCATGTGCAAACTTTAGTACGTCTCTCGAAACAAAGCAACTGTCTTTTTCCGAAAATGTGTCTACTTTTTTATTAGTATACAAATTCTATTTAATTTATTGTTAAAATTCAGGTTTTAACAAAAGTCCCTAGACTCGTAAGTCCTAGACAATGTAAAAATTAAATTTTAAAAATACAAAAACAATTGTTTATACATCATTTCTGTTGGTGAAATTCTGTATTTTTTATGTATGACTTAATTTTGGCTCATAAAACGACAATTGCAGAAAGCAGCTTGAAATGTTCAAATGGCTACGGTTTGCCAGTTTAGGGCTTTAGTGTTAATTACCTTTATTCAAAGCAATTAGCAGTGTAATTTTTCAATAAAGAAACGTCGATCAAAAGAAAATATGTTAACTACAGCACCTACTTCTTTGGTTAAACAAAATCAACAGGAAATAATGTTTAAATCGTCTAAACAAATATCAGAACCCCTGGGCCTGGTTGGGTCTGTATAAATATATTGAACCACTTGAGGTACCTATTTTTCATTTACTTAATTATTACAAATTTATTTGAGTAAAACCTAGACATCATACCATTATTAAGGTATGTCTATATTCAATATGCTCTCTGTAGGAGCTTTTTTGTGCGCAATAAGAAATTTAAAAAAAGTGTATATGTCTGGATTTCCACTTATCCTTTTGTTCTATAAATGAGTTTTTTGTCAAGCTTATGCTTTCAAGACCTGCTCATTGTTTATAGTTAAATTGTTTTTGTATAGTGCAGTAATTTGTTTTGGTATTTTCACAGTAGTTATATAAATTAATTAGTTGTGAAGATCTATACACTGTAAACGTCAGTCTCTAAATCAATAAAGAAATCAAATCTCTATGAGACTTGATCCTGGGTGCCGGATATGACTTATTTCCCCTCTTTCTCGACAATTCTTAAACTTGGTGACCCAATCAAACACTTGATTCTGAGAAATTGTAGCTCACCTAAACTGAGTCAAAATTTCCTATGGCTTAGTGCCTTTCTTTGTTGAAAACTTTTTTGTAATCCGTTTTACAGTGGGCAGTACAACCTCTGGCTCTCTCGTGGCTGTACGTAGGAAGGAAATAAAACTTCAAACCACTCTGCCCGCACGCTCGGGATTATGTGAGAAGATGAGAAGTAAAAGTCTGGTTTATATTTTTCTCACTCTCGTTTGTTACTCTGGGATTTCTGTCCATTAGGGCCCCTTTGTCTGGCTGTTACAGTAAATTTTCTCCGGAAAGGTTAAAGGTATCAAAATTAAATTTTATTTTATAAAGCATGTCTGTCCTATTTTATCAATAATCTGAACACAAAAATAATTTAGGTAATATTTTGTTATCCCAAAAGTTGATATTTTATAATTCTCTTATGTAGAATATCATTTAAAAGGCTTTTTTAAGAATATCAAAATTATTTTTTTAGAATTTTGTGTTGTATTTTTGTCAAGATATTCCAGAAACCCATTTCCTCATCACCATCTCTAAAAAAATTTAATTACTGAACAAAATAATTTGAAAAAACTACTGCTGACTTATGTTGAGCGAAATTCCAAAATTAATTTTATATGTTTAAGGGTTTAAACTATTTGGGAAATTGGTCTACCGACGAAGGCACTAAATAGTACCAAATCTTGCGCCCTAGGATTATTTACTGCTTCGCTTCGCTCGCAACAGACAAACTCGTTTTTGTGGTACTTTTATGGTATTTTATGTTTTTACTGATTTTGTGGGAACCAGATGGACTATATGGTTGTGTAAAAAAACCAAATGGAAGAATAATCTCCTATATTTATTTTTTTAGATAAAACCCCAAACAAACTTCATTCTAGTACGAAAAGTCTTAACAGATTTCTACTTCTGGTCAAAAAACATGCTTCAAGTTGTTGGATTTTTTTGCTAATGAACTCATCCAAGCGATGTAGGAAACCAAAGTGTGTACCAAATTTGGACCAAATCAGACGTAAAATATAGCCGTTAGTGTGCGAACACATAATTATATACATATCATGTGTAATGATACTCCAAAACGTGTTCTGGGGCTATTTTTGGTGCTCATTGACTAATCACAACCTTTGATCTCACCATAAGAGTCATGCAATAGCTCATTTTTCCTATGGAAATTCGCTGACAAGTGGCATTAGATGTACTTATATACTTTATAAAAAACTATAGCTTTTGTAAAAGTGTAATGGAAATTGAGTTAAAATCTTTAATATGCTATACTGTGTTTAGGTCGACGTACTGGTCGACACTAGTAATGTATAATTTATTCTCATCATGGTTATTTTTAATGGTTGATTTAAATTATTAAGTATATGTTATATTACTGTACATTGTTATTAACCCTTCAAAGTTTACTGACAGTCCGCCATGCAGTTTTATCTGGCGGCCGTTTTTAAAACTACTTGAAATAGGGACAATATCCAGCATGTTGTCCATTAGTTGGCCGATGTTTTACAGCTGTTTATCGATCGATAATGTGTGCGAGAAAGAAGGAGATGTTTACAAACTTTGAGGTTTTTTACTTTTGTTAAATTCAGTAGTTTTATTGCGTAATACACTGTTTTACATTGTTTTATTATTACCGTATTAGATAGATTTAGAATGTATTAGTAATGAATTGTAGTTTTCCGATTGCTGGAAGTATTTGATAGAATAAACTTAGAATACAAAATCTCATAACTAATACGTTTATTAACTCAAACTTGTATATCTTCTCACAAGTCAAGCTCAATATTTATTTATGCTGGAAGTATTGTTTGTGTAAAAATTGCTTCAAGGATTACCACACAAAACTCATCTTCTGACATACGTAAATTAAATTTTCTATTGGAATATAATTTTTATGTGTGTTATTTGTAGAACTAATATTTATTGGTAAAAGAATTATGTTGATAGGACATACACAACCAAAATAATAAATAATTTGTTGGAAAAATATGGCGTTACCTGTAAAAAACTCGCACCCTATTTATGCAAACTATTGCTAAATTTTTTATTACTCTGGTTATATACATGCTATCAACTTAATTTTTTTACGAAAAAATTAAGAAATAAATACGCTACAATAAACACACTAACATAAAATTATCCAATTTTTGTTGTTTTCATACTTTACTGAATTTGAATTTTGTATTTTACTTTCATACGATACTTAGATTCTGACATGTAAATAAAAAAAAATAATTTGAATATTATATTTTAGTGTGTTTATTGTAGTGTACTTCTTTCTCAAAAGTTTAGTAAAAGAATTATGTTGCTAGGATACATAGAGCCAGAGTAAATAAAATTATTGCAATTTGTAGCAAAAAAAGTACCGCGTAATATTTTTGCACTATATTGCTAAAATTTCAATTACTCTGGTTCTATGAACATGATTCTTTTACTAAATTGTCCAGAAATAAGTACACTACAATAAACACACAGCCCCCCCCCCCCCCCCAATGCTTTTGTTCAGTAATACTTGTTATAACTTCATTTTTGTTTGGTAGCCCTTCAAGTACCATACAAAACTCAAAATTTTCCAGGTGGTATTAAACAGAAATATACTATTGAAAAAATTTGTTTTGTGTTTATTGTAGTTTATTTATTTCTTAACAATTTTATTTAGTAAAAAAATAATGTTACTAGGATTTTTAGAACCAGAGTAATGAAATTTTTAGCAAAGTATTGAAAAATTAGGGCTTGACTTGAAAAAAAGTATTGCACGAGGGATCGGTCATGCTATAAAAAGTCCCGCATTGAAGGGTTAATATGGTATTAGTATTGCTGATGGCACAGAAAATTTGTTGTGTAAGTTAAAATATTTTCTAGATGAAGAAATTTGAATTTGTATAATGACAGCTGGAAGACCAAAATAAATTTAACGATACTTCATTTGTCATAATTAGTTGATCCATTAAATTTTTAAGACATAACATTCAGACATACATGTCTGATGAACCGCATTAACATCCTTTGCATTCAGTAGTCAGCTAAAAAACTAGATATAATTTCAACCAAAATCAAGGTTTATTTTAGCACAACATGAAAGTGTGATGTTTATTTCATTGGCAATTGTATATTTTATATACATTATTGATATTTTTAACACATATCTCACAATTAACAGACTAAAGGTAAAACTTCCACTATTTTGACCGCTTACATCTGAAATTTTAATTGTTAACGTTTTTATTATAGTTTGACATAAAAACTTTGTAATGCGGTATAGAAGGAATACAAAACATGTCTAAGCAATATTAATTAAAATTATTAGATTCATAATGTTGTTCTGTACTGTTATATGTAAAAGAAAAAAACTTTGTATTTCATGTATTCGTTATTTTGCTAAGAAAAATCTGTTTGCTGTAAAACTAAAATTAGTTTCTATATTGTTCTTAACAAACCTTCTTTAAAAATTTGAATGTTTTTCTTTAATATTAATGGAGTTATTCATTTTTGAAGTTCCCACAATTTCAATACTAACATCTTTTATCAAATGTGACCTTAAGAGTCTTGTTAATCAAAAACTTACTTTGTTCATATATTATATCTATAATTAATACTAATGAGGATTGAAATTTTTTTTAGAGGCTATTGGTAACATGCTATAATAAATCGATCATGCAGGATCAGTGGCAAAAGTCGTGATCCTTTTTCTAAGCTTGTATGGTTATTCATATTTTACCAAAACCTTAACATGCAGTTTTTTGTCTGTCGTGGCTAATCTCCGGAATGGCTGAACTAATTTTGATGAAACTTTCATTTGCATGTAGAGGACTTTTTAGAGACTAATCTAGGCTACTTTTTATTCCAAAAATATGTATGGTTTTTATTTTAAAATGTAAAAATGATTGACAAAGTTAGAGAATTGCCGGATGGACGTGACACAGAAGACTAGATTAGGCTTATACTAAACACACATTTCTTAAAAGCTTACATTTATTACCGTAGCAACCTACTTGAGAAATTTAGAATCGGAAAATTTTCTTTAACAACCAAAAGGAGTTTTCAGATTAGGTTTAATCGCTCTAACATATAAAAAAAATCCTGTCATCCACACAAAAACCTGGCCCTACTGAGTACCCTATGTGTTAGGTTCTAGGATACCACACCCATACTACCCTAGCCTGATCCAAGAGGCTATGTCCTAATCAATTGTCATTTCAGTGAAATATCAGGTTATACAATACTGTAATCTGTTTCCATTTGCTTCGCCGCGGGGGGTTGGTGAGGAGGTGCGAAGCCCCTAGTACTTTAATAAATCCATCATACAAGATCAATGGCAAAAAACCTGCCTGATATTTTTAATAGGTATAAAAATAATTAAATCAGTTGTGTCGGAAGCAATGTTTTTACTGCATTTAATTATTGTTTTGTAATATCATGTAAATATCGTTTGCATACTAAGTACAGAACATAAAGTTTATTTAAATAATAAAATTACATTTTTTTTGTGCTTTCCACAGCATTATAAAATTAGGATTCTTATAAAAAAACCTATAGTAAATCACATTATTACACATAAATTTTCTACTTTGTTTTTTTAAATATTGAAGTCTGTTAGTTTTATAGCAACTATTAATGGATTATAACTATTTTTGAAATATGATTTAAAGAATTTTAATGAAGCTCCATATAAAGTATGACATTATTTACAAATATTAGCTTTATTTCTACCTTTATGTCTTGAGACAGGGTAAAATTATACAGAATTTATTTATATAGTGTCTAAGAAGTAAACAACAACCAAAAACCTATAAAAGGGGTTGATGAACTTCAGGGAGATATTGTTGACCACCAAAGGAATGTGATTATCTTGGGGAGAATGAAAATGTGGGTTATACAATAGCATGCTTATTTGTAAAATTGCAAAGTTATGTCTGTAAAAATAATTCGACCACGCAGCTGAACCACTGTCATGAGTTGAGCAAATTTCCAAAATTAAGTTTGTAGGCGTATGTTTTACTAGGGTTTCAACCAACAATTTGGAAAATAGGTCTATTCACGACGGTGCTGAATA
This sequence comes from Philaenus spumarius, assembly GCA_018207615.1. Classification (NCBI taxonomy): domain Eukaryota; kingdom Metazoa; phylum Arthropoda; class Insecta; order Hemiptera; family Aphrophoridae; genus Philaenus; species Philaenus spumarius. Next base: position 194,363 of record JAGFPH010000002.1, read on the forward strand.
GCTGCAAAATGGTTCGCACGCCATTCCGCAAAGTGGGAGTATTTTCAATACATAGTGCATTACGTGCATCGCACGCCAACCCGCATATTGTGAGTATCCACCACATGGCTTTGAACCGGGTACTTTTATAGTATTTTACGTTTTGATCCAAGCGAGCTATAATGTTGCGTAAAAAACAAAATGTGCAGAATAACATTCTACATTTATATTTGTAGAAAAAACTCTAAAACAAATTCATTCTCTTAGGAAAAATCTCAAAAAATAGTTACTTTTGGTCAAAAAACATGCTTCCGGTTTTTGGATTTTTTTGTCTAACGAACTCGTCTGAGCGACGTAGACAACCAACATGTGTACCAAATTTAAACCAAATCGGACTTAAAATGCGGCCGCTAGAGTGACAACACATATATGGTAGTGACACCTCAAAACGTGTTCTGGTTACCATGATCGATGCTCATTTGTTACTCCCGACCTTGGGTCTTACTATAAGGACCACTGCAATAGCTCATTTTTCCCATGGAAATTCGCTAATAATAAAAGTTAAAGTATGAGAGTCCCAAGATGGCATTTTTTATTGATAGCATGAAAGCAAAAAAGTCAAATCATCTTTGGCGGACAATACTACAGTACTTAACATCAGGTGTGCCCAATGGTGGAAGCTGCCATTTAGGGGGGGGGGGGGCATTTCAAAAAGGGATTTTTACATTTGACCAATATTTCAAGCTGATGACAAATTTTAATATTTTGCAATTCCCCCTCCTAAAGTTGTTCCCCGTTAAAAAAATAATTTTTTCAAGTTTTATTAATACAATTTTGCAGGGTTAATAAGTTAAAACTTTTCAATTTTATTAGTTTATGAAGTATGTATTGACTTATTTATTGACCCGTAGTTATTAATATAAAACACACATTTTTAATTTCCCCCTACCCAAATAATACTTTATCCCCACATTTTTTAACATCCCTCCTCCAAAAAGAACTAACAATTACCATACTTAATTTTAATATCATTGCTATATTAAAGAGGTAGGGGGTTTCTGTTCTTGTCATTATTTTACGAGATGAAATTAACTGTTTTAATTGGTTTTTAGCCTTATAGTTTTTCTGGTTCAGGTAGTCTAACAACTAAAAGTATTGTATACAAATGATGTGTGAAATTTAGGCGGGGATTTTTTTATATAAAAAAAGGTGTTAAGTTATGGTGTTTGAATTAAAAGGATTAAACGGTTTCAGTTTAATAAAGTTTCAACCCTACTTTACATGTTCAATTATTCAGTTTGTCGCTTCAGTTTTATAAAACTTTTTTCTTATTCCAAGTTTGATTTTTATAGGGATACGAGTGTTCATGTTTTATTTGCAAATAAAGATAAATGATTAAATAAATTAT
>JAGFPH010000002.1:195759-215216 GCA_018207615.1 Philaenus spumarius
TGTTCATGTTTTATTTGCAAATAAAGATAAATGATTAAATAAATTATCAGAATTGTTAATGTATAATGTTTTGTATAAACTGTACAATCAAGCAACAAAAAAAAAAAATGGTATAAAAGTTGACTACCAAAGCTTTTATTATTTGAGAACATTGAATTTAAGTTTTTGGTTTAATGACCTATAACAGGTATAATCGGTGATCCCCTCAAAAAGTACAAAGCCCTCCCTCTCCTGGTTTGACAATTCAAGATATTTTAGTTTCTTTTGAAAAGAATTGGGGGGAGGATTTGCACCATACCTTTAAGGTAATTGGCTCCACTGCCTAACATCGATAAATATCATATGAAAGTTTAGATTGTATACTATCATAAATTATTATTTTCAAACAAACACCAGCAGGAAAAAACTTGACGCTGTCATAGTTCACTTCTCTTATTAATCATGCATAACAGATTTTCTATCCGCCTAGGTTATTACCATTTCAAAGCAAAATTTAACTAAATTTATTGTATTTTCCAGTTGCCATAGAGCTGATCGTTCAACACATTCGTGATTTCTTAAACAAACGAATACGACCACAACAACACGAACCGCCATCTCCGTCTCATGGTACAGGACCGTTGCGTTTGCATTAAGTATGTCGCAGTACCTTAGGAAATGTAGCCAACTTAACTTAGATAATCATTTTAAGTATACCGACTTGACAGTCGAGTCGGTTATAATCATAGAACAGCTTAGAGAGTCACACTCATATTAACGTAAGTTACCAAAAGTTATTTATTTATACATATAGACATTATTTATTACTTAAATATCTTCTTTTACCATCATAATAGTTAAAAGTTTACAATTGTTCCTAATGTAAAGATATTCAAGTAAGATATGTTAAGGCTTTGGAAAAATAATAGAGCAATTTTGGATAGTTACTTAGCTTAAAATATATTATAATAGAACATGATTTTTGCTTGTACACCTGCATTTGTTCATTTTAAGGCCTCTGATTGGTGTAATATCTATTTTTCTTAATGATGGCACTTTTAATCTTGTCTGAAACCATTTTAAAGGTAGTTTTTTGGGAGAAATAATTGAGCCGATGACAAAACATGAGCCTCCAAAGTCGTCTAACAATATTTTTAAAATAGTACCACGGGGAAAAGATCAAATATCCAGAGTCATTGCTGAGAGGTATTTGGACCATAATTTTTAAATTAACGAGACAACACTATTTCCAGTGAGGCGTATTACATCTTACTTTAATTACATTTATTATCAATATTGTATATCATACAAGTTTGAACGCATATCTATAAAATACTTTTTTTCGGTTGGTAGTTTTCATTTTATAAACATTCAATTATTATGCACGGGAAAAATTATCGGTCAACTGGACTATAAGATGACTGTGTAGATATAGTTTATCTATGGTAAACCTCAATAAAAATTTAACAGTCATGTTAAAATTATTAGTTTTGAAAATACTACTCCATCTATAAAGTCACCTAAAAAGAGTTTAACAATTTAATGTTCTAAATCAATCGCAATTTAATTTTTTGGTTTTCAAAAAAGATTTCCTACAGGGAAGCGGCAAACAACTTTTTGAAAAAAAGTAAAAGCATCTTCATGTAAAATTTTGTTTAAAAATGTAGTAAAACGAAGGAGCTCTGAGACTGTGACTCATGGACAAACATGATGAAAATGCAATTGTTCCATTACACTACCAAATCTTTAAAAATAAATTATCAAAGGAATAACAAAAAAATGCAAGTGTATTAAGGAAAATTATTACAAGCTGTTCATTGTACCTTTACCCATTGGTATCTTTTCTTAAGTAGGCCTACTTTTTTTTATGAACTCACTAGTTTAGGAGTTGGAAACTTGGCTAATTTGAAGAAGTTGTTCAAATCAAACGTTTACCTAAATATAGTCTAGGACAGTGTACCCCAAACCAAAATGGGGATCACCAATTATTTTTTTCGGACTGTGGTAAAATTTTATTTTGATTTAATAAAATCAAATTGGACTGTGGTATTAGTTGATAAAATTATGTTATCATCAAATGAATGGTTAAAAGATACCAATGGTTATAAAGACATAATGGTTATAGACAATGTCAGCTGTAAGTCAAATATCAATATTCTGGGTACATGTCTGGGTTTACAATGATATACTTATGTTTATTTATTTAATCCAAATGTTTCTTGATCGCTCAACTAACATTTCATTACGCTTAGTTGTTGCTATAATAGTTGTACAACATTTTATGTGTTTATTTTAATTAATCACTGTATTACAGTTTATTGTGCTGGAGTATGGTTTTTAATCTGTATTAATTTTCTTACTTTATAAGAACCTGTATTTATAATTGGGTTTAGATTTTCTTCTGATGGTACTATCCTTAAGTGCACAAAAGACGTCTGTCGAGTTAGAATCAACACCGTGAGAGCGTGGGTTCAACAAGTTTATGTAGCCTCGAACAATTGTTACTGCATAGACTGCTAGAAGCTGCTTGAACTACCTTGTAATTATTCGGAAATTAGCTAACTAACGAATAAATTAGACTAGGAAAAGGGCGTAGGCAGGATCGGAAGCAGAAAACGGCAACTCATATTAGTTTCGAGGAATTGAAGCATGACGGTTTTTTACAAAACAAACCCAAAACTATTGAAAATTTGTTTTTGTTAATCGCTTAACTTACTAATGGTAACACTTTTTAATATTTCCCAACAATGTAGTTAACTGAATAAATTTTTTATGCAAGTAACTATTGTCTCACATTAGCCAAAAATTTGTCTAACTTTTTTCCACCATCTCACAGTTTTTTGTACAAAATTTTGATGCATGCTCAATTGCTCAGTCAGCTGTTTCTCTTTAAAGCAAATCCTTCTGAAGGATCGTTCTACTATCACCATAGCATATTGAATAGTGCTTTTCTTATGGCGAAGAAAAAATATAGTTTTTGTTAACAAATTCTTTTTCCTTTATTTGTCATAGATAAATTCTTCTTCATCTATACATTCAAAAATTATTTACAGTACTACTACACTTTCACCAAATTGTACAACAGTTTACTTAAAAAGAACTCGTTACTCAATACAACTCAATAATACATTGCTAAACATACGCTTAGTCGTACTTTTTATAATACAAATAGGTTATCGTCCTAGACAAGCCTATAAAGTGTATTCAATGCTTCTAGAAGCTTCTAGAACTTAAGACCATCTGGCGTCTTCATGTGCAAAGAGTATAGGGGTGTACGGTGAAATAGTCCTGAGATTTCATCCTCAGATGAAGTAGTTTCAAATAGTTCTTAGTGTTTAGATTGCTTTATGCACACTTCCTACTTTTTTTTCTCAAGTGTGGGTTTTATCTGTTTTCTTTACTTAATCCATATTCCGACTCTATTTCCATCTCATTTCCTGACTGCTGTTCTTTATGCCCTTTTTCCTCTCTTTCGTCTCTTTCTTTTTGCCTCATCATTCCTTTTATCTTCTTCCATCTAACCTTACTGCTCATCATGTCTTCCACAATGTTATTCAAGTCTAATACTTTTCCCCAAACCCGTATTATTTCTCTCCCCCACTGCTCGAACCTTATCCAATCAAAAACTGTGTGTCTATGCTCATCTTCTTCATTATAATACATTGTTGTGCTCTTTCCTTTCCTCTTCTTGTATTGCATAAATACATCATATCCAGTCAGAACCTGTGTCAGATAAAAATTTAATATTCTATACTTCCTGATGTCTGAAATCAGCTTTTTTGTCCACTGGCCATTCGTAGTGTTATTTGTCCATTGCTCCTACCACCTTCCTATACAATCTATGCCCATCTTCCTCCTCATGTAATTGGCTTCTCTCTTCAGCCAAAAGTTGGATTGGAACTATCCCTCCGACCACTTCGGCCATCTCCAACGACACCGTTCTGTATTACTCTCTTCTGCATGCTCTGAACCTTTTCTCATATTTAGCAAAACACATTGCCTTTATACAACAAAACAGAGTGTACTACTCTACACAGCGCCTCCCTTTTCCTGTTTCCTGGTCCTACAATGTTGGAAACCGTAATCGTTCTGTCTTCCACTTTCATTGCTACTGCTTTCATATTTGGACAAAAACTTTGACTATCATCGAAAATAATCCCGAAGTACTTCAGAGGTATACTTGCTACTAGTCAATATTAATTACTCATTCTGCTGATAAGTAATATCACAGTGTGGTTATGCGAGATGCGAATTTGGTTTGCGAAGATCATAGACTTTATGATTTTTTCTAGAGGGGAAACTATTAATTTGTCTTGCTAGAAAATGAAACAAATATACATTCTTGTTAATGTGAATATATCACTTTAATGCAGATACCGTAATTTTTTTACTAGGTTCAATGAATAAGAATGTTGCTAGTTCAACATTGTGTTTGACTAGACCTGCCAGTGCCCAGTTTTGCAATGCAGCACTGTTCTGATTGGATCTTTCAAGGTCAATTCCTTAGTTGGTGCCTCCCTCTACAGACTTCTTTTGTGCCATTGTAGCCTAGCCGGGCGAACAATAATATAATTCTTTACGTTTTACATATGAAATAATAACTTATGGGTTTACTAATTTCATTACTAAATAACTTATGGGATTACTAAACGAGTACATTTTTCTGGTTTTAAAAGTGAAACTAAGTAAGAAAAAGGTATTTAGTAGGCCTGCATTTTTGTAATTCCCAATACAAACCTAATATAATAGCATATCTTTATTAAAAACTATCTTTGACTCCATGACGTAATTTTTGATTATATTTTTGTATGAATGCTTCAAAGGAAAACAGTTTCAGTATTTTTCATTGTTATTGTTATTATATACTTAATGTTGTATGTTTTGTTCAAATTTAATCAAGTATAATGAAAAAAGTTGAAATGCTTGAAACATTATATTTTTGTGCCAAAAGGTAAACCAATCAAAGTACTTATTTTTAAGTAAAAACAATGTAAATTAAAGGACCTGAAAAAATGTTATCTTATAGTTTATATGTATTTACAGTTTACCACTTTGTAGATTCTAGTACAGAATCAACACATATTTAATTTATCTTATTTAGACTGTTGGTACATGGTGGGATTCCATTATGAATACACATTTTATTTGGTCTTGGCAACCTCATACGCCTATGTGAAACCTTTGCCTGTAAGAAGCTGTTTATAAAAATGCTATTATAGGTTCAACTAAAGTTGTCTCATATAAAAAAAAAATGTGGATGTATTAAATAAGTATTTGTTTTCATTTACACATATTTGTTATACCTATTTGAGATCATTGGCTTTATGGAGAGTCATATAGGCACTATCGGGATTGAAAAATATAAACTTTAGCGTACGTCTTTTTTAAATTACTAGTTACTACCAGTAATACTGTAGCTTTAAAATAATGTTTTATTAATACTTTGTTCAACTGCATTCTATCTAAATATGAAAGTGGAGATGAACAAATTTTTTGACTTAACTTTCATACAATTTGAAAATATGTTACAGGTAAATAAATAAAATAGTTAAAATATAAACTATTATTTATTATCTTGTGACATATTTTCAAATTAAATGTTTTGGGTATGGATAGTAGAGGCCAGATTGTATACTTCTGCCATTGAATCAACTGAACACTTGAGCTGGCATACAAAAAATGTACACATTTTCAGTTATACATTTATGTGCCAAAGTACCGGTAGTATCTATTTATTTGTATTTTTAATCATTATTTTTACTTATGTCATTTAGAGTTGTTAACATAGGAGATTTAGACTTTCATTTAAACAACCAAGTTACCATCGAGTTGAGATTAAGGTTTACAGTAATAAATCTTAAATATATTTGCTAAGGACTTTGATGTTATATCAAGTTCTATCTGATTTTAAATCATGTTTAATTTTATTGTGTAGATTTACGTAAACATTTCTTTATACTTTGAAGTGTTAGAGAAGTGTTTACACATTTTAATGTTGACCAGTTGAGATTCACAGAAAAATATACAATGCTATCTTAGATGCAATAACTGTTATAAGCTAATGTATGTAAAAGCTAACAAATGTAAAATTCCTTCATATCTATATTTTGGAAACATATGAACCAAAATAGTACATTTAAATTATTGTTAATACTGTATAAATGTTAAATATATAGACCTATATATACATTTTTAACAAAAGAATTAATTTAATATAAAATTAGAGCTATAGGCCTAAACTGTTAAAAATTACTTGCCTCAAATTAAAAAGTATAATTAACTTACAGGGATTGTGCCAGGAGAAGTTACACGAAACTGCCGTCCGTGCAAACGTAGTTTCTATACACATTACTGTACTTTCTAACAACATCAGTAGAACATAATATTAGTTTTTTTCAAAAACATATTTTTTTCCATTTTTACATGTGGTATATTCTGTTTTATTGATTTTGTTTTAGTTTTTCATAAAGTTTAGGCTACATGTATGAAGTTTAACCACGAGCCAATGTTTATAAACATGAATACAGTATTACACTACACACATCTGTACTTTATTATCTCTCTCATTCACAATGTAACTTCTTCTGGTGACATGGTAAACAAATTTAAATAATACCTTTTGATTTATTAAGGTTAACATATTTCGCTAAATTGTATTCTTACGCCTTGAGGGAATATCTGAATTTCAAATATGTTAAGTATTTATAATTATATACAGTACAGTCTCGCTAATCCGGACTTGACGGGACCGGATCCTGTCCGGACTAGTGAGAGTCCGGATTAAACGGAAAAAGCCTAAAAAATGCATGAAATGTACACCGTTTGTGTTTTAAGTGAGAAAACGTATTAAAATGGTGTTTTGGTGATACAGTATACCGTTAATATGACTCACAGTATTTCATAACCTATTTAGCAAATAGTGATTGTAATTGAACTGGTTTAAAAAGAATAAATATCAAAACATCTTTATCATCAAACAAATTTATTGCTGGACTTCACACAAGTTTAACGGTACTGTACATTAATTGATAAGACAGATCAATCAATAACGCACTGAAATCAACTAACAACTGAGCAGACATCTAGCAAGAAAAAGGGACTGTTGATTCGACAGACAGACCGTCTGCAGTCAGGTATAGTGTTGTGAGCTGGTGAAGTGAGTCACTTCCTTGAAATACTGTGGGACAAAAGATAATGGGCGGGCGGGAGGGCAGGTGGCTGACCCTTTCTAACTATATCCGCTCTCGGCAAACTTCGATTGTGTGTACTGTACCCAGTAAAATACTGCAACTTCTACACTCATTTACATATATTTTACTTTTTTTAAATCAGTAGAAGCTTGATTAAGAGCTAATGTGTACACCAAGGAATTCTAGATAATACTGGTGGTAAATTTGTATTAGTGTAATTTAGTCATGGCTAGGCTATAGGTTTTACTCAGGGTTATATTAAAAACAATTTTTAATTTAAGTTTTTGAGTACTTACTTTGTCTTGTGACTTAGTTGTATATGTTACGCGTTTCAGACACTCGCTCGTGAAAGGTCATTAAAACACTAAAATACTAAAAAACTTCCACATTACAAACAATTAACATTAAGATACACGAGAGATCTTCGGGAAATGCAGGGCCGGATTTACATGTTTTGACCAAGCAAAATGGCGTACTTATACCGTCCTTTCTCCTCCTGTATCCTGTTTTATTTTATCCATCTTTATTTTGATTGAAACCATTTTCAAGAAAATACTGTCTTTAATTGTCCACAATTCTGGATCATTACTTAGGTTTAAAAGAAAGCCTTCTTTTACATGATTATCGGTTACAACTTTATTTAGACCTTCACATGGCTTGGTTGATAATGTTATGAGATTAGGTTGATCATGAACTTGGCCTCTTGTTCGGCAGAATGGGAAGAAGTTCCCCTATACCAGAGATACTTTTTTTTTTAAATGATCTAATTTTAATATTTTTATACACTTTATTTTTCCTCTTGCTTGCTACTTTTCTATTTTGCACACTCAAGCATTTTGCGTCCATCCATTCTGTTTGTGTGTTAAAATAACCATACTTAAAATTGAAAGTATAATAAACAAAATGAGCTGATACAAAATAAATGTACTGGAATATTTTTACTTTCTCCCCCTATACCATAGTATATGGAGAAAGTATTGTATTCGTCAAAATTTTCGAGTTTGATTTTTTGGTGGAAATATCCGTTTTGGGTCCCCCTGAACCTAAAAAAGTGGTTTTCGGAGTGATGTCTGTGTGTGTGTCTGTGTGTCTGTGTGTCTGTGTGTCTGTGTGTCTGTGTGGATGTTATCAGACCTAGAGCCTAAACCAGTCGTCCGATTTTGATGAAATTTGGTATGGAGGTATTAATCCACGGTATCTCCAGGCGTTTTTTTCATTTTTGTGAATTTTTTATTTTTAAGGGTAATTTTCCCATAAAAACCCTTAAAATAACGGAAAAATCAACTTTTCTCAAAAACGGCTCTAACGATTTTGATTAAAATTTTATAGTTTATTAGGGACCTAAAGTACTATAAACTGTAAAATTTTGATCAAAATCGTTCGAGCCGTTTTTGAGAAAAGTTGGTTTTTCCGTTATTTTAAGGGTTTTTATGGGAAAATTACTCTTAAAAATAAAAAATTAAGTTCCTATAATGAGGGAGAAAGTATGTGTCAGTTTCCTGATACCGTTTATTCTTAATATAAAAATGTTGCCTCAGATAATACAAAAACTCTAATAACCAAGTTTCTACTGTTTTACATTTCAGTTAGCTTTTATAACTTTGTAGTCTTTGTTGTACCCACCTAAATAAATGTTTTGATTATACCAATTATGTTTTTGTGATTAGGTTTAAACGTGAGTAGCTTATGTACTTAAAGTGAGTTCCTGAGTATTGTAGTTTATTTTATTGTAATATGTACACACTGCTCACAGACAGACAATTATTATTTCTTTTAGGACCAACAATTACATTGTTATGGTGAGAACTGGTTTTTTTTAAATAGAAAATGTTTGAATTGTATCTCAATAATAGGCTATGGTAAAACAAAAGTAATTGTAAAATATTTAAACAAATGTAATCCTATCATAATTATGTGAACCATGTTTTTTTCAAACTGAACTTATAACTTGTTATTTCAACTATTTTTAACTAAAACTTTTTAGTAATAGGCCATAAAATATTTCATTTTATTTTTTTTTTTACAATGTGCATGATTGTAGCCACAAATGTTTTAGTAAACAATCATTGTGACTAAACAAATTGAAGTCAAACTTTATAAAGTAACTGCTTTTGATGAAATTAACCAACAAATTGCATGACATCATTCAACTTTTCGTTTATTTCTCTTTTCAAGGACATAATAACTAAGGACTGTTTTTGTGAAAAGATGAATTTGTGACACCTTGTATTTTGAAACCCAATGGTCAGATTTCAATTCCCCTTTACTTATTGCTTTCGGGATATGTCATTCATTGTGATGCCTTAAAAATTGAGAATATTATAGACTTGGTTGCTAAAAAATGTCTCAAGCTATCTGGCGCCAGAACCTCCATAATCACGTACAGAAGATAGAAATTGTATCCCCGAAAATTATTTTTTATAAGATTTTGAATATTATTTAATATAGTATAGTCTGTAGTTAAAACAACGTAAAAACAAGTTGGTGCTAAAAGGGTTGAGAAATTTCACAAATATTGGTATTAAATTGAATAGTTTTTATTCAACTGATCTTGCCTCATTATTTTAATAGACAAAAGCTTGTACTAAATTAAACAGTCTTATTTCTTGTTTTTTTTTTTTTTTTTTGAGCTCATGAATAAATAGAACCCATAAAATATTAAAAAATATTATATTAAATTCAAAGTTTACCAAATCACAAAGTTATATTGGAGCAGCTTAATCTGGTCTTATTTTAGATTTATTGAACCGTTTTGTTTATAGTTCATTTATTAAAGTATTAAAAGTTATTTAGTTTGTATTGTGTAAAATAAATTAGGTTTATAATCATATAAATAATACAGTTAATGTACTGGTACATACTCTCATATAGGTGTTCTGTAGTAGAAACTTGTAGCTTTGTTTGCTTTGGGGAGTTAAAGTTATTGCCACACATATTTCAATTTTTATTTGCCATTTTCATGATTACAGTACCGTATTTAAAATTTGTTCAAATGAAAAATATAAAAGTATCAGAGCTACAAACCTAAGGAACTTCCGACCGATGTGTTCCACTTAGGAAATTTATTTAATCATTAGTCATTTTTTGAATATTGTTCTATGTTGTATTTAGGATAAAGCGAATATTGTGGATAGTTTAGAGAGATCATGGTCTGGAAATTTTGTAAAATATATGTTACAAAACAAAAACATGCATTTTACTTTTGTTGGTTTTTTTGTGCAATATAGAAAAGTTTGTAATCATTATACTTCTGCAGTTATCTATTTTTAAGAAAATAGTCTTTGTACGGCCTTAGAGTTATTTTTTAGAAAATGTTTTTGCACTTATGACAAATTTGCTAAAGAGAGCCGAGGGTGAATGTTCTGTTGTTTTATCTGACCTTGAAAACTGAGCGTATCCTACCATACTAATGTACCATTAATCCTACCAGACTAAAACATTAAATTCAGACTCGTTCAAAATTGTCTTTAGACAAGATGAATTTTAACTTTGGATTCGATGAAACTTTGGATTCTTACAATGATTGTTGTAGTAAGAAAAACCCTACTGCTATGTTTTTAATTCTAATGCAATAATATGTGATTTTTAAGTTAGTTTCTCATTAACTTTAGTAGCTACAAATATAATGTTTAAGCATGAGTCGATGTTTTTATGAAGTTGACACTCTCACTCCCAGATTGTTTCTGCCAGCTGAACAATATTAGTGAGAATTTAAAAAATTATAATCATGGCACCTATATACAAATATTTTGAAATTCATTATTTCAGTAGAGTTATTTTTGTAATAAAATAATTGTAGAATGATTATAGAGTTTTATTGTATTATAATATATTAATGAGATGTGCTCATTGCTAGAGTTTTAACTATATAGCTTAGTAATCAATGTATGCTATACGATGCAAGTTTGCCATATTTAAAAATATTACAACCATAAAATTTACTTAATTTTATTGTATAATAGTATTGTTAAATGTATAGATATATATTTTATATGCTAATTACTTTCAAGTAGTACAGAAAGTATTTCACAAATTCTTTAACTGTTGTTATTAACTTTTTGTGGGACACTTTTTTTTTAATTAACAACTAATAATTAAAGTGTGATTGCTAAAAAACGTACTTATTTTGCCGATAAGTGACAAGTCACTGCCGCATGCAAATCACATGATCCATATTGAAAATGGTATTTAGTTGTGATGTATATAGATTAAGATTTGCTGCTGCTGTTTAATTTTTTGATCATCAGTTTTGTATACATCCAAGTGTTGTTTTGAATTTCTTTTGAACATTTGCAATTCTGAAACTCGCAGGAATTTGCAATTTTTCAGGATAAGAATATCACTTGATCATTTCTTCCGTAGGTGTAAATTAAATAAATCAGTGCATGTTACAATTGTATGAAATAAACTTAGGTTACCAGAAACAATTGGCACTGACTACATTAAATTTGTCAAAAGTTTACTTTGATTCAAACCAAAAACAACAGGTTCGGGTTGCCATAATATTTCCAACTGGTTACAGGCTGACAGAATGTCCCCATTTTTTTATTTATCCATTCATTGACCTCACAAGGAGGCTGAAGCATGTTTACACAATATAACTTACGGAATACATTGAAAGGACAAATTTTTCACAAATTCTTTAAACTAAACATTTCATTAATAACCTTACATACAATTCAATTACTTTAATTTCAAGTCAACAACTTTAAACCCATGACCTAATTGCCTCACATACATGTCAAAACTCAGACAGAAAAGAACCCCTTACAACCAAGGTACTCCTGCAATTTGTTTTTTAAAGTTTCCTGTTTAATGTGGTCAGGCATATTATTTAAAAAATATTCCAGCACTTATAGGATGTGTGTGCTTCCGGACTTTGTCAGGATGATTTGTGGTTTAGAAGGTTTTTCAATAAGATGATGAAACGGTTGTTTCATTTCAAAATGCAAAACATATTATAAACATAGATCCAGAGTTATCATACTAGGATTATTAACTATATATAAGGTGGAGGGCACCTGTCACAATACATATGACGATTTATACTATTGACCAAAGGTAACTCTATTTAAAAAAAAAAAAGAATGCACACAGTATTTTTAAGTACATATTGTGTTTGTTTTTTTTTCCAATTCGTAAGAATCATGTTTACTTCTTTTTATCGTTGGCTTTAGTAAAAAATGTATTTTCTTAATGCGTCTGGGCAACTTGTGATTCTTGTTTAAAAAAAAAACAAAATATACAAGGAGAGATTAGAAATTAGTGTCCTGGAATTTAGCTAAATATTGTCTTGCCATTATCGTGGCTTTTAATAAACAACTTCAGAAAAAATCACATTATATATAGTTTAATTAAGAAACTGTAACCGTGTTTATTAAAGTACATAATATATGAAATTTTCTTTTTTAACTAAAAAACTGGATAAATCGAAAAATTAGTCAACTTCAATAATTGCTGTTTTTTAAAATCTCACTCTTTTAACCCTTACTAACTTTTTGTGTTTTTGTCTGTAGTTTAAATTGTAGATATACCATTTAACATATACATTTAAAATTTGACTGTATTCCTAACATTATTGTTAGTTAAAAGAAATTGTATTTTTAAATTATTAGGTAAATATTTTTATTTTCATAGGTTGTAGACAAATTAAACTGTTTTCACAATATGATTAATTTTTATTGTAAAAGTATAAATATTTACAGTTTATGCTTTGTATTTTGGAAGATAACTGTAAAATAATTTGTTCACATAAGCCTGGATAACATTTTTGTTAGAATTATTTGAAATGTTTTGTATGCTGCTCAATAATTATTGTTTTACAATTAATTTGTGCTGTTCGGACGTGTACTTTTTCTCCTTTTGTGGTTGTGTTATGGTTTATTAACAACAACAAACTCATCCCTTGTATGCAAAGGTTTTGTGCCCCTTAGTTCTGACCACAAACATGGCTGATAAGACAATAGGTCCTTGTATTATCCATCATGAATAAACACTTGTTGTACCGGACCGGTTTTAGTACAGAATTATCAAATCTAGTCACTGATAAGTGTAATGCCATCATCTTATTTGGTTAAATTTAACCTTTGTTTTAACTACAATTAAACAAATTGTAATTATAACATTTTTTTAAATACATAACCTTTTCCTTTATTCTGAGACTAATTTAATCTAAAAAAATATATAATAATCTGTAAAAATATAATGAAAACTATTTTGAATTTCTATTTGAATTAACTGTTGTTTGATTCATAACATATAAACAACATAAACTATTTGTGTAGGTCGAGGCAGCTGTTGAATTATTAGCTTTTTGGTTTAAACCTACCAGGGGGTCTAGGTGAAAAATGATTAATACCAAACGTAAAAATTGCCACTTGTTACTATACACAATAGACGAATTGTGAGTAGTAAACGAATAGACCTTGTTTTACTACAATTTGGCTGATTTGAGACATCACTGAAAAGCTTATAATGGGATAGAATCTGGTTATAGGATTTGATGATAGACTGGAGTATGTAAATTAATTATAAATGTAAAATTTAGAACAATGTTGTCTTACATATTAGTATACCTTATTTATTAGCAGGTAACTGTAAACAATGTTACACCGGCATCGTCCCCCCGCCCATGCCAGGAGGCTCATTCTTTGAGTTTAAACGGCCGTTGTAAACAATGCATCTAGAGCCGCGCGTTATAATTCCCTGTCATATTTTTAACAACTTTTCACTCAATATTATTGAATTTATGAAACCTAGTACTAAATATTTTTAGTTGTTAAAATATTATGTTATTAAAGCAGTTTGCTCGGGGGTTTACTGAACCTATAGCACGAGCCGCCACTGTGTGTAGGCAAAATAGCCATACAAAATCATTGGCAGTTGCAAAACGCTTGTGTAAGAGGGGTGTAGTTTTCATAGTAAACCATAAATTGACTCTTACTATTCTATGATATTTTAAAATGTATTGTAATTTTTAAATGTAGATAGTGTACACTTAGGTTTTTTTGTTGAGTTTATGTGTATTTTAACTTGTAAATAAGTACTGATATTTTTCTAAGGCCAGTAGTAAATAAGCACATCTCTAGATTTGTTATTTTATGAATAAATAGTTATAATGGAACTTTGTTGAAAAATAATATTTTTTATTATAAAAGCACAGATTTATAACTATTTTAATCAAAATTAATAAAGCAAATTATTATAGTTTTAAGTGAGTGTGAATAGTGTTTTGCTTCAAAACCTTTTTCTTCTTCTTCATAGTACGCCCAGAGCAGGCTAAATAACTTCTGGTCAAAGTGTGGGGAGGACAGAGAACATGTGAAGTAGCCCATTATTTTATACAATGAATGGAATACACATTAAAATTTAATCTACTAAAAAAAGGTATGCTTTCTCATGATAACTTTAAGTTTTAAGTGATTTTTAAATTAAATATTAATCAAATTCTTTTTAAAACAAGAGTAGGCTTACAATGAAATTTAAATAAGAAAAATATATGAAATGAAATTACAAATTTGTAATGTAAAATCTTTATTACAATTCATTTTATCAAATTATTTGACATTATTTTTTCGATATGCACACGGTTTTTACAAATCACAATAAATTCCAACAAGTGTTTATATTTTCTGCTTTGGGTAGTGAAAATGAAGTTGGTTTCTCAAACGTTATGGGCACAACTTTTTGTCTTTTCTTCAACTCTGAGAAAAATATCTGAAACAAAATAAAACAAATCTACTAAAATGCAAAAAAAAACTAACATATTCATAAAATTAGCATTTTGAAATATTTCCAGGTAACACAATATTAACATTTTATATATCTTTTCAGTTTAACACTATCAATTTTGGGGCCTTGCCCTTTTTACAGCCGACATTTTAACAGGACAAGTCAATTGGCCTAGACATCGGAACTGTTTCATAGAAAGCACTGCATGTAGAGCTAAGAGTTTTATTTATATTTTGTCATGTGTTTAAACAATAAATAAGTTTGTACTTATTTCCCCAGGTATAAAAACGTATTTCCCAAGGTATCAGCCCTCTTTCAAGACTGATTCGCATTTCATCTGTCGGTCTGTTTGTTACACGATTAGGACTGCAATAGTACCAAATGCCTATCAAAACCTATTTATAGATCCAATGTATCACAATAAAATTATCAAACATGAACTAATAGGATGCACTCAGATTCAAACGAAGGTCAATAAACCCAAAATCAAATCAATATAAACAAACGAACATAGCCTAGAAATGTACAAAAACCATGTAACAACAATAATGTTCATAACCTTATAGAAATTGTGTGAAATGCTGCGACTAATATGTTTGGAATATATTTAAATTCATGAATTGTATTTAAAAAGATTTGTTAAACAGAGATTCCTTTGTCATAACAAACCGTAACATATAGACAACATTGTTTATTGAAGAGTATTATTGTAGAATTTCACCCACTAACCAACACATTTAACTTCAGATTTCTCAATTTTTATTCACAAACAACTTTAATTATCGCCATTCCATAAACCTCAGATGTGATTTTATTTGTACCAGTAGAAGATTTAATGTTGAAACTCATTTGTTATCAACAATGTAAATTTAGGCCTAGCGTACACTCGAGTAGGCTAGATGTCAACATTGAACATTTTCGCAAACTAAATTGTCCGCGACCGCTAATGCCAGAAATAAAATTGTAACAAAAAAATAGTAGATAAACTTATATTAGAATGTATCAAAAGCGTAAATTTAGCCAACACCCAATAAGAATGTTAACCATCTTAGTCAGGGTGACTAGACGTCCGGCTTTTGGAGGACATGTCCTCTTTTTTAACCTCTGTCCTCCTGGCATTTGTGAAAAGTGGAAAATGCCTGGAATTTATTTTACCATTTTTAATATGGTAAAAATCTATATGCTTTCAAAAAACGTGTGTTGGTTTAGTATATAGGATTATAGGCCTAACCTAAAATTGTGTTAAGCTTATGATCCAAATCAGCTGTTTTATTTGTAATATGTAACAACAGATGTTTAAATTATAATACAATAAACCTTTTTGTTTATTTTTTATTTGTGTTTGTTTATATTTTTTAAGCTAAAATTTTTTTTAAACTGTTGGTTGTGAAAACTAATTAACTGATTCTAAATTTTCTAACTTGGTTGCTATAGTAATAAATGTAAAATGCATTCAACAAACGTGTGTTGGTTCAGAATAGGCAACACCTAGAATTGTATTGCTAAGCTTTTTATTCAAATCAGCTGTTTTATCAGTTATAGGGCAGGGAGTGAACCCCGGTGACCATTTTCAACCCATAAAATCAATGTTTCGCCAAATTTCTTAGTGCACTTCTACATAGTGGTATGAAGGTACTCTGAAAATTTTATGGCTATCATAGTTTTGCCAGTACATTGATTATGAATCAGTCGGTCAGTCAGGACTTCTTCTTTTATATATATACAGTATACAGATTAGTTGTCTGTGCTGTGCTAATAGAGGTTTGTCAATAATTATTTAGTCCTTGGATTTCAAAAAAACTTTGTGATAATGAGGTATCACAGATGGATCTAAATACTTAGTATATGACTGTGATTTTGAAAATTGAAATACAGGAAATCAAAACGACTGAGTAAATCATGCTATGTTTGTATAGAAAATAATATGTTTTCTTCTAAAGAGTAATCAGGTCTATTCAAATAATATCAAAAAACAAATTTTACTTACAATGATGGTGGTTCATTTGTAAAAAAAAAACATTTACAATTCATATAAAATGATTAAGTTTTTTTACTAAATAGCTACAGTTTGTATTGCAGAATTGTATTTAAAACCGTAAATGTTTGGTCATTTTAAATGTTACTTCATGCATTACTAAATGCACGCATAAAAACTGCTATGCCAATGGATTAAGCACTGAAAATAAAGATCAAAAGAGTCTGATACTTCAGAAGTAGTCTCCAAATTGACAAGATCAAACTTCAAACTAAATTTCCTATTACAATAGGAAGTTACCTTATCAGAAGTGTTTTCTAGAAGGGTTGCAAGGTCCCATTCTACAGATGGCAGCGTGTTGTTGATAAACCTAGCAGCCGCACACACTCTAAATAAGACATGATTTTGTAGGGTTTGTATTTCCCAAAGTGAACTCTCCAAAGCACGGCTAGAGTAAGGATCTTTTTCATCCATCAAATATGGATCTTCATCCACTGAAATTAAATATTAACAAATTTATTAGAAATCTGATTAAGTTCTGTTCAAGTTATATTTTGTATATATATGGTACTTTAACAGTTAAATTTTTGTTTTGTACATGACAATTCTTTTTTTTTCTTTGTTGAAATGAATAAATTACTAAAGGCAGAAAAATAATTTCCCAAATATGTACTTTATTAGGCTTTAACGTTTAATATTTCGCATCATCGAGCTACTAGATAAAAGTGTACATGGCATTTGCTTGTAAAGTAAACTAACAATATAATATAATTTTTTTTAAATTTTACAAAAAGGAAGGATGAATGAATTTCATAGAAATCAATATTAACTACCAAAATAATGACCTGGTTGATAAGAAGTGGAGTAAAGAAAGTGTGGGATGGATAATAATTCTATAAAACAGTGTAACTTATGGTTACAAAAAATAAAAATATAAATAAGTTGTACTGTGTTAAAAAAATGGGATTCGGTAAAAAGTTCAAAAATAAAAAAAAATATGTCTTAAATTAAAAATAAAAACGCCATATGTGGATTATCTAATAGCTACTAATATCTCTTCATCACCTTAAAAAGAAAAATCGTCGCTCATGTAATACTCAAAATCATTTATGTATCTCCTAGGCCTATTGCCTCACTTCTAAAATAAATCATCGCCCACCTTAACTCACATAACATCTTTCTCCCAGTCTCAACGTAGAACAATATTATTTTCCTCACCTTACTTCAACTCACCTTACTATAATTCACCTTATTATAATTCACCTTACTTAACTCACCTTACTATAATTCACCTTACCTAACTCTCATAATCTTAATAAAAAATAATGATCATAATATTTTCGATAATCCACATATAACCTCACTTATGCTTAGTCTGCATATATTTACTTGCAATTACCAATTATTCAAAAAATATTTACTAATTAGTTTAATTTTCTTAGGGGTGGGAACCTGGCTAAAAAAGTAATGGCTAAACGGACATTCGTGGCTATATGAAGAAATTCAAGACATCATGGCAGCAACTATTTTGTTTAATCAAACATAATTGAAAAATGAATATTTACAACAAACAATATCAATGTCATAGAACAATTGAACATACAAATTGATTAACTATTTACAAATTATACAAAGTTTTGTGAGCCATAGCTTACAAATGAATGACGCAATAAATGAAAAGTTTAAGTTAGGATATTACTCAAATTTTTTATAATTTTCTAAAAATGCAGACTTTAAAATTTAAACCAATGGCCATTTATTACTTACTGCGTTGTCTATCTCACTGTTTTTTACCTAGGACTTTTTATAATCACACAAATATGAAGCACTATCCATTTCACTACGCGCGTTTTTTGTCGAAGCACATTTCACAATTCTTTAGATCGTCTTATCATCGAAGATATAAAAAATTTCTCGTCGTCCAAGATTGTACTAATACTGTCACTGCTCTACTTCACTTTCGTACTATTCTTAATATTCAAATTTTAAATAAACTATACTTTTGTGGTAAATGCAGCTCCCACAACATACAAGACGTAGAACGCCTTTCACGCCATCTTGATTCCTCTCTTGTTTCTAGCATGTTCCGTAGCGTCCCCACTAGCTAGGAACCTGTTTATCGGCACGTATACCAGTTGTTTCCCTCTCTCTCTTTACATTGCATCCATGATCACTGATTACGCCATCATATCAAGATCTCGATTCATATTAAATTGTGTGATGTACTGTTATTATATTCTTTTTTATTTATTTATTTATCGAACTGTTCATAGTCTCGACGGTCGCTTTATTACTCGTTTATAACGCATTACTCTTTGAAATAAAGTTTCTGTATACTTTTCACTTTTTTACACACGCTCATATACTGATATGTTTTCTAAGTCTGCCTTTATATTATTTACTTTTACAGTCTGCTTTTATGTTTTATTATTTGTTTATTAAAGAAAAATGATTCTACTGTAATTACTTTGCGTCATTAAGAAATGTAATTATATGAAAATTAAAATGATTAATATTATTTAGTATTGCGTCATTATTTTTCTTTAGACCAAATCTCTGTTCCTTTAGTCACTATAGGAAAC
>JAGFPH010000002.1:218448-242425 GCA_018207615.1 Philaenus spumarius
TGCCTCAGTTTACTGGTTTACCGAAAATTCATAAAGAGAACGTACCTATCAGGCCTTTAATAAATTTTACTACAGCACCAAGCTACAAAACCGCCAAAAAACTAGTTACAATTTTACGTCACAACTTGTTATTAGAAAATAACCACAGCATTAGAAACAGTACTGATTTCATTACAGGACTAAATGAAATTAAACTTCAGCATAACTATAAAATTGCTTCATTTGATATTACTAACCTTTACACTAACGTACCCATCCAGGAAACAATAGATATTGTGCAAAAACTCCTCAACGAAACCAACTAAATTCCCATAAAATCTCCGAAATAATTAACCTATTAGAAGTAATACTGAAACAGAATTATTTCACCCACAATGGGAAATATTATGTCCAAAAAGACGGACTAGCAATGGGATCGCCACTTTCAGGTCTTTTAGCGGACGTATTTTTGAACAACTTTGAAAACGTATTTCTGCTGTCCGATTCGAACAAGTTTAGCAACCAAATTCTGTATTACACCAGATATGTGGATGACACATTTATAATTTTTAACGGAACTTTTAGGCAATTAGAACAACTAAAAAATTATATCAATTCAATAACCCCAAAAATACAATTCACATTAGAAATTGAAAAGGATAGCAGTAAATATTTTCTAGACATAACCGTCACAAAACAACAAAACAAGTTTCGGTATAAGATATACAGGAAGCCAACCACAACAGACATCACTATACATTCTGATTCCCATCATCCATTACCTCATAAGATGGCAGCCTATAACAGCCTGATCAATAGATTAATGACAGTACCATTAGAGCCTCACGATTTTCAAGAAGAATTAAATACGATAAAATATATTGCCACAAGAAACGGTTATGGAAGCTCAATAATTGACAAACTTGTCTTAAAACACAAGGTTAGATCTGGATCGCGTCCCAAAGAGAAAGAAAAAACGGTCTTCGTATCGACTGAATATGGCAACATCTTACCTAAAATAGTTACTTCTACCTTCCATAAACTTAACAGAACTATAGCATTCCAAACCAGTAACACCATCAAACAATTTTTTCAACCCAAAAACCCAAGATATATAGAAGACCAAACAGGTGTGTATAGATTGACTTGCGACAATTGCGAAAAGGTTTACATAGGCCAAACCGGGAGAACATTTAAGACTCGATTTAAAGAACACTTGCCAAAAAGATCAATTTCAGGCAACAAATCGAATATTGCCCGCCATCTAATTGACGAAAACCATAGTTACACGAGCCTGGAAAATAACCTGAAACCAATTAAAATATGTACCAAAGAGAGATATATGAACGCAGTCAAGGAGTACAAGATCTATAAGGCGTTCAAATCTAAAGATATAAACGGCGAACACCAATTACTAAACGACCAGCTGAGTTTTGACTCGAATACTTTATATGATACGGCGATAAGAATCCAAAAAGCTCGCGGTAAGAACAGGTTCAGAGTGCGCGAGACAACAGACTGACAGTTGCCGGCCGGTCGCCAGAAGGTGTACACCTAAACGTGAAATGTGCTATGTGTGTTTTGTGTAATTTAATTTTAATGTATGACGACCTCGATTGAGTAATTTTGTGTCTGATGATGGGATAAAGTCCCGAAACGCGTCACTAACGAACATAAAGAAGAGGTCACTTGACGGAAGAAAAGAAGGTAAGAAACTTTATTTTTAATATATTAAAAGTGCAATAAATAAAACATAAACTTACAATACAATACTGAATACATTCGCACCAATCAATAGTTTACATTATTCCATAAAATAATTGTCTAATTTCGTCTGTTTTTTTACTTTAAATGACATTTTGAACACTTCTTCTTGAAGTCACTTCAATACTAGAATGTCAATCGCGCAGACACCATTTTCTTCTGCCCAGGTAATAGATGTAGCAAAGGAAGCAATAGCTGCTTCATAAGGTATTGGTTGAACAGCTGGCGTCACTTGTCCTCCTCCACTCTCCTCTTCATTCTCTTCTATTGTGGTCACAGCCTCTAAAATGCCGTCTGTCAAAAACTGATTATTTTCCGCTTTGTTATCAGTTAGCCACTTGCTGACGTCATCTGTTGTTAAAACATTATCAGCTGTATCAACAAGCTGTTTGTTAACCACATCTCTCAGCTGATTTAAGTCACTTTTATCAAGAATGGATGTTTTGCTTGACTTTTTCTTGTATTGCTCTAACAACTCCATGTTAGGCCACAAGTTTTCCCACGAGCAAACAATAATTTTTCATTAAGGTTTACCCAAGCATTCGCAAGCGAGTAAACCACATCTTTCAAGTTAATTTCTTTCAATGATTTAATCACACTGTCGTCCTTAGCCAAAACCGTGTACAAAAGGCTCTTTTTGTACTGCATTTTAATTGCTTGGATTACATTTTGGTCCATAGGTTGCAAGATAAGCATTACGTTAGGAGGTACAAACAAAACATGGATAAAACTGTATTTTAAGTTCAAATCCTCTTCACCAGGGTGACTGGGGCACTTGTCCAAAATAAGCAAAGCTTTTAGTGGAAGGTTTCGTTTTTTAAGGAATTGTTTTACTAATGGTACAAATAGTTTGTCAAACCATTCGATGAACTTGGTAATCCAGGCTTTGCTTTGGTTTTTATAATCAACAGGAAGTTGAACATTCTTAAATGCTTTAGGGATTTTTGCCTTACCAATCACTACATGTTCATTTTATGTGTACCTCTTGCATTTCAACAAGGCATAAAAGTGACTCTGTCCTTTGCTAGTTTTCGCCCAGGAGCACTAGCTTCAGCACGGTGAACATAGGTTTTTTTTTAGGTAAAAGCCTCCATAGTCCCAAGACCAACTAACATGAACCCAAAATTTCGATATATACAACATTTTTTCATGGTTTCTATATGGAAAAAAAATGCTGAAACTGAAAATGCTGGGTATACAGTTTACACCTTTGAGCGATTTTTTTTATGACATCATCAATATGGCGGACTTGATTGTTGGTGACGCGCCGCTGTTATTGAACTGTCGAACAGTTTCCACACTAATTATAGGCATGTTTGGTATCAAATGAAAGCTCTAGATGTCAGGATTCCATATAAAGTAGTTGTAATTGCCTAACAGTGTCATTAATGTTCCAAAAAGGTTATTAATAAATTTTGTATTAATTTTTATAATTAATTATAACCTCACATTACAGTTTTCTGGTTTTTTTGTTTCAGATATCAAGATAATTATTATTACTAACTGACTGAATGTATGGTCCACGGAATAGGGAATGAAATGGAACAAGAAGAAAAGTGTTTATTTAACTGTGATGTAAAAAACACACGTTTGATTAAATCAGGTGAAGCACGAATTCGAACAATAATACAATCAAGTAAGGAATGAGGAGATAACCTTCATATTGAACTAGAAAAGGAAATTCTTATTAATAGGAATCTGATTGTGAAATATCACAAAACGTGTGTGTCTTCAAATACAAGCAAAAGGAACATCGAGAGTGTTAAAACAAAATTGCAGAAAACTGTTTCTCTCTCTGAAGATGTTCCTGCTAAACGGCTCTGTAGAAGCAGTGTAGGAAAGTTCAAACTTCAGAGTGATTTTTTATTTTATGGAAACTATTGCATTATACCATTATACCATATTTACAGTCGACCATATAATAGCTGTATAGAGTTGCATCGAATGTGTTGTGCTGAAATGTTCTCCTGTGTATATTAGGGGTAGGTCGAATGCATATGCTGATGAGCTTTATTGAAGCTATTGGCACATTAATGTCTGGTAGTGGACTTGAAAGAGGTGACGAGCGCAGCATTTGGAGGTGTTTTTAAAATGCTGACTGGGAAGAAATTTCCACAAAATCTTTGTGCATTGCGATTAGTGACAGAAGTTCTTAGCCCAATTCTTAAAACCAAAGCGAGCTATGAAGAAATGATGTCTGAACTTGATGGAAGAAAAGAGATAAGCAGGAGTGCCAAACTGTGGATTGAAAATCTCATAAAACCAGTCCTTATGAGTTTTGTACGGGCTGAAAGAGAAGGGGATTGGGCTTTCCACTTATATGCCACTAAAGAAATGATACCATATTTCTTTACTGCAAACCATGTCAATTACGCTAGATACGGATTGTACTATGTAACATCAATGGAAAAGTTACCGAAGGATGTTCTAGAGTAGTTTATTAAGGAGAACATATCATGAGAAATCAACCTGGTATATTTAATGAAATATGGTCTGATATGTACATCGAGTCTACTTTCATAAGATACGGGCACGGTCCAGGTGGATTAGTGGGAATAACACTTGAACCAAACACAATAAAAAAGTGGGCACTGAGTTTACACACTTCAAGCCATTTGGAGAACGATTTGGATGTTGGAGAACGATTTGGATGATAATGTGAGAGAATGATCACAAAAAAGCTGTTCTGAAACATAAAGAAGAGAAGCCACCAATAATTCACCAAGATGTGTTGGACAGGCAGAAGATCAGAGACAAGATGGAAATGTGCATTGGGACTCAGTACAGAAAATGAAGCTAACATTTAGATTAACATTGTGTCTGGTAGATCAAATGTTAACGTAGATTCTTCTGTACATTTGGGCATCTGATGGCAATGAAGCTATATGAATCTCGTTTGCCATCAGGATTTTGGGATAATATACCAAAGGTAGTATACAGTATGAAGGTAAATGTTAGGAACTTGAAGGCTGGTGTCACAAAAATTATAGACACTGAATTGATTTACTCACGTGCTATGATATTGTGAATGACAAGAGATAAGAATGATGAAGATTTGTTGAAATACGAGTTAGCAGCAACACCACAGTCACTATTCGATGAAAGTGGTGATATTCAAATCGCAAAAACAAAATTGGTATTGAAAAATGCATTGAAAGTAGAATCATCTTGTCATATTGTAAGTAAAGGAGGAAATAAAGATCATGCTATATTCATTGATGGTTGTGCAATTATGTGGACAATTCCCTGGCCAAAGCTAGGAACTGTTCGATTGTACGTCAATGAAGGGGTTATATTTAGTTTTTGACCGATACTTCGATTTCAGTCCTACACGTTCACACGTTCAGCAAGAGGTAATGCTTCAGTATCACGTCACCACATACTGACGTTGGACACACCTTTACCTGCACAACAGATCGTTTTGACTGTAACATCTAATAAAAAGCAGCTTATTGACATTATATGTCAGCACCTACTTGACAGAGCTGTTAGTGTACCAGCAAGAAATAAGTTGGTAATCACATCTTCACATCCAATACCAACTCAAGTTTACAACAAAGCAACATCACAGCGAGAAGATCTTGAGACTCATAATGAAGAAGCAGATGTAATTTTAACTTCACAGGCAATTATGACTGCCATGAATAGTGATGTCGATGTTATAATAGTATCTGACGACACTGATGTATTTTTGCAATTGATGTACCACTATGCGCAAAATAAATTAGGTTGTACCTTTATCAAGGAAGCTACACAAACACAGAGAGCATCTATAAACATCAAATCCAGAAACATATTGATATTGTGGATCAATTACTTGCAGTGCAAGCTTTATTTGGTTGTGATACAGTGGCAGGATTGTTTGGTAAGGGGAAACTAAATTTTTTGAAAGTACTCAAGTCTGGAAATGAACTAAAAAAGCTAGGTAATGAAAATGTATCTATTGACGATGTTATTATAGAAGTAACATGATTCGTTGGTTTGTGTTATGGTATAAAGAGCAGTACTTGTATGACAAAAGTCCGCTTTGAAGTTTGGAAGAAAAGAATATCTGGAAAAAATGTGTCATTCATGCCTAAGTTAAAGAATCTTCCACTGACAGCAGAAGCATTTCAAGAACATGTTAAACGTGCACATTATCAAGTTCGAGTTTGAAAGGAAGTTTTAAGAGCCCCCCCCCCCCCCCATGTGGAACTAGCTCACTGAGGTTGGACTAAGGACAAATCCTCAGGAACACTTATTACAACACCATTGCCACCAGGAACAGATTTGGCGCCGAAGGATCTTTTACAGTTGATTAATTGCAACTGTTCTGCAGATAGAATGTGCCAGACACGATGTAAATGTTCGGCTGATAATTTGTCAGGCACAGCTTTTTGCCGATGCTTTGAAAGTGAAGAATGTTTGAAATCCATATACCAAAAAACACTACATATTTAGAGGGTGACCGCTCAATGTACTTGTGGTGTAATGGCCTTTCTCTCATAACTTTTTATTGAGCACCACTTTTGTTATTCCTAACTATAGGCATTACATATAACGTTATGAATGTAATATAATTAAATAAACACTTTATAAATGTTAGTAATGAGTCGGTGTTTTGTTACAAATCCCTCTGTACAGTAATTCATATCATTTAAAACACTGCTGTTGTACAGTTTCAAAAAGTAGTACAATAATGTATAACTAATCAGCTCGCATGATAATGATTACTGTATAATACCAATAAAATAACTTTTTATAACATCGTGTCATCTAAAGCTTTCATTTGATAGCAACACTCCTATAATTAGTGTGAAAATTGTTAGACAGGTCAACAATAGCTGCGCATTACCAACATTCAGGTCCGCCATATTGATGATGTCATTTAACGAAACACTCAAGGGTGTAAACTGTATACCCGGCATTTTCACTTTCAGCACACTTTTTCCATATAGAAACCATCAACTGTATTGTATATACTAAAATTTTGAGTTATGGTGTAAAAGCTTGTTCCAATCCCGGACTACCAGAACAAACCACTCTCATCCGCAATATATACTTGGTCAGGAGTTGAAGCCATTTCCTCAATCACTTTTTCGAACTTTTTTTGCATGGCTTGACCGCGTCAACATCGCATGACAGCTTTTCCTCCGTCGTACTTAACAGCCGTATACCAAACCGTTTTTTAAAATTTGTCCAACCACCTCTCACTTGACTGAAAGTCATCTTTATTCATATTTTTTTGTAAAATAATCTAGCCTTTTCCTTTAGAATTTCACCCGAAATAAGGGAGTTCTATTGCATTCTTGTAAAAACCAAGAATAAAGGCTTACTTCAACTTCTGGATTTCAGCGTTTGCTGCACACTTTTTACATTTTAATTTTTTTGATAAAAGGACTTTATTTTTTTCACTATTCTTACTTATGTTGTGAATTGTAGCATGACCAATTCCATTCTCTTTAGCGAGACTAATTAACGTTTCACCTTTATCAAGTCATTTCAAAATCTTATTTTTATCCACAAGCGATAATGTTTTATGTTTACGTTTACACTGTAGAGACATTTTATACTCACAACACTGAAAACACACAAAACTACATTGATGAAATATTGTACGACAGTGAGCGAGTACAACATACACGGAACAGATTGGCATAAAACATACAAAGTAGACAAGACAGTTGGATAAACCGTTATTGGCTCTTGAGTTTTACGCATGGTCTACAGTCATGCGCAAAACTTATTTTATCACTGTAATGCGTGCTGAATAAGGGTGAATCAGAAACACGTGATTTATGGTGGGAGTAAAACCTAGGTTTTCGAGCGATACATCGGCCTAAGCAGCCACTTGCCAGCTGCCTGTATAAAAAACGCCAATTACTGGCAGGGCCGGAGAAGTGAAATTCTGGATTATAGAGGGAGTACTGTACTTAGCATACTTTAAGAATAATCTTTTGGGCACACTAGGAACTATAATGCAGGACTTTGTCTACTTTTATCTATCTTATAATACACATAAAATATCTTAAAGTTGCTGAAATAGAAACTCCATTGTACAAAAACAACTGATTATTTAAAATTTTCATTGTTTCTCTAAGTAAGAAGTTCTTTTGTAAAATGTCAATATCAGCTGACATTAAATATTATTTTCTATTTTTTTTTTACAAAGTTACAGAGCACAAATTTCTCATAAAATTTGAAATGCAACCTAACTTTAAAAGAAAAGTGCTATCATGAAGAATATCTTTATATATAATACGTGAAGCCGTTTTTTGTAAACACAACTCCTCTCTTATTTCTGGACCAATTTTAATGTTTGAGGTTTCAAAAAATTCGTCTCATTTCGTAGTTTTGCAATAAGGTTTTAGATGTCAAAAATTCTTATCCTTAATGGCGTGAGCTAATCGCAAAGGTCGGGTTTTCCCCATAAGATTAACATGGAAATTATTTAAAAACCATTTCTATACAAAACAGCTGTTTATAATAAGAAACAAACTAATCCAGCTGATTTCGTGGATGTAAATAACGATGATTACAGTATTCAGAAGGTTATAAAAACATTTTAATACAAAACAGCTGTTTATAATAAGAAACTAACTAATACAGCTGCTTTGTGGAAGTAAATATTGATTTTTATAAGGGAGGAAATGAATTATTTATTCAAATTATAAAATTTACGAACTAATTTGTTTTGAAAATTTAACATTATTTACCATCTTAGTTTTAAGGTTATTATTTATAACTTTATTGTTAGGTTTTTGATTAAGTGTAGACCTGAGCCTTACTGGTTCTTTTAACCTTTATTATTACTGCTGTTATAAAATATAAGAAATAATTTGATTTGAACATTTAACATTATTTACCATCTTAGTTTTAAGGTTATTATTAATCCTACACTTTTATTATAAATAAAACATAACATATGTTTTTAGAAGGTCGCACCGGGGGTTGGCGTGCGGAGCACGCAGGGGTCTCCCCTAGTCTACAGATATTTGGCATTTTGAAACGGTATTTTTTAAAGTTAGGTTGCATTTAATACTTTATGAGAAATTTGTGTTGTGTAACTTCGTAAAAAAATAGAAAATAATATTTAATGTCAGCTGATATTGACATTTTACAAAAGAACTTCTTACTTAGAGAAGCAATGAAATTTTTTGTTCTCAGCTTTAAAATCAACTGACAAAAGTCCTCATGCGTCCTTGTAGTGCTTGACTCCAAAGCTGAAGATCCTTAGTTCGAATCCGTATAAAGACCATGGATGTTTATCTAGTAGGCAATGATATCCTATCGAAGCTTTTTGAACATAAACCACTAAAAAAAAGTATGTAGGTTGGCTGAATTTGCAATTTGGCCATTTCCTGTTCATATAATGTAAAACTGCTGATGACGGGCCATTCTCACACCACATCTAATTGTTCATAAACCACATTAAAAGATTAAACTTGAAGTATATGTAGGAAATTATAATTAAACATTTAATATTTGTAGTAGTCAGTGAAAACACATTATTATTTAAACTATAGGAAGCATTTACCGTAAAAGGAAAATCGTAAATCAAGAATTTAAAAAAAAATTCTTACATGTCGCCTAGGCTAAATAGAATCTTGCAAACAGACTTTAAAAAAGAGTTGTTAAAATATTAATAGTATTAAAATATTGATTTACCTTTGTATACATTGTTTAACATTTGTATTATACTAAAAATATCAAATAAATAACAATTATCAAAAGAAAAATGCTTAAATGTGACAACAGAAAAGGAAACAATCACCAACGGGCCCCAGGCAGACTTGAAAAGCTTATAAATTTGTCACAGTGACCTTATGGTATCCTTTCAAACAACAAATTTAAATAAAATCAGTCTTACGGAATTAGGGAACTTAAAAGTCCAGTCAAATTGTGTTTTTAGCAGGAAAGTATTGGTTTCTTCCATTTTATATGTTTTTTTGGGGTTTTATTCTCCGACGAACCATTGGGGCTCGAGCGCTAATTGAAAATTGGCGTATTTCGGCTATCTCCCCAAAAACCCACTTTTTCACTAAAAAAAACTTTAGTTTATTATTAAAGGTTGTCAATTAGTGAATTTCTTCCAGTTCTCTGCATATATCTTATTTGCATCGTATAAGTGAAGGTAAAGGTAACTTTTTTTAAATTATATATAATAACGTTCAATTTAAAGTTCAAAATTATAAAAATTTTGTTACAAAAAAGTTTAAATTCCAAAGAAAAATAATGAAAAACTATTATATAAGCTGTCGTCATTAGAGGGTTCTGGCTGAGGGTTTTTGAAGGTGGCGGACCCCGGCACAAGTTCGGGGCTGTTCATCTGAAAATGAAAGAGATGGTGCGAAAATAACAACTTGCGATCATATCTCAAGGAGAGATGAAAGTATGTTTTGTAGAAAAATTGCCCAAACTGGAGGGGAGGATGCTTATCTCACGCAAATACAAAATGTTGATAGTAAGGAGTGTAGAAATCTCACAGAACAGTTCATATCATTTTCAGTAAACAAAATTGCTAGTGACTTAGGCCTAGGTAAACTATTCATGCATCAATTCTCTATTGCAAGCGTTCCACTATTTTGTTTTTATTTTAACCTTACAAGTAGTATTTTCATAGCTATTAAAAATTCACAATTACAAATTTTCAGAACAATCTGTAAGGGGTTAGGAATTTTTTTTAGATAATACTAGAATGAAACTTTTTTAGGATTGTATAAAAAAAAATTAGAGAAGTTTTCCCAACTCATGAAGCGAGTTTGCCCACTGCGAGCGAAGCAAAGCAGTCCATAATCCGAGATCAGAATGTACAGGTGCAAACTCGCAAAGCAAGTTTTTCCTCTGCGAGCTGAACGAAGCAGCATGTGATTGTATTGCTCAACTCACAAACTCACTTCAGCGTGATTGAATTATTTAAATATATAGTAGAATCTTATTAAGTTTGATCACCTAAGACAGAGCTGGTTCAGGTTAACGAAAATCTGGGTAATCCAGAGAATGTACGAAAAACACGTACAGTCGAGTCCCGAACTAATTATCACCAATCACTGTTCGGTTTAGCGGGAATTCGGAATAGGCAGATTTCATAAATAATATCAACGTATTGACTTGTTAAGGTGTAAATTAAGTGCGAGGACATCAAAGAGTTGAACGGCTTGAAGGACGAGGGGGAGGTGAACACTCAAATTGAACTCATATCACACGTAGTCACGGGCAAATGCTCTTGACCTCGTCTTACTCTACGTCGAATAACACGCTCCATCAACACCAAATCATGTTGATGGCGGAACATTGCATCCTCAAGTCGAATCAGTGCTCTTTGTCAGAAAAAATCTGACTTTACTTCTTAAGTGAGTGCAAATTAGTTATTTTTTGTGTTTAGCAGTGATTAAAATTGATTTTACAGAATTGTATAAATGGAGCAGACATAATATGCTGTAAGTAACCAACTTTCATTCCAATTTGGTTTCAGGCGTTTTCATCAAGCTTAAGCTCTATATATGTCTCTAATTAACTTCTTTGTATAACAATAAATGTATGTTTTCTCACGTACGTCTTTTTCATTTCTCCTGTTTTTATGTTTAAAAAATCTGTATTTTTTCTGAACTCTGTTCGGAAAAGCGGGACTCTACTGTACTTACAGAAAGTATACTTTATGTAATTCAAATAATATTAGAAACACATTAACATCTACTTTGTGGAAAGAAAATATGTAAGTTTTTTGCATACCGCTTTCGAGCTGAACGATCAGGCTTTGCTTCAGAAAAAGAAGCTTGGTTGGAATAGTTTCAGCAGCATTGTTATTCAATGGTTCACCTTTATCCGTTCTACACAATGCTTATGTTCTCTTTCCAATTGACACAACATTTTAAAGTTTTGTAGCCATTGTGAAAATTGCACAATACACAACTCACAAAGTAGACTAACGCAAGCAAGGATGTAGCACAATTGAAGTGAACTATTGACAAGTATAGTAGCTAGCTAGCGATGATTCATCAACTTGTTATGCAAACATTACAGTCCCACTGAGGTTTACAAAGTTAATGTGTAACATATTTGGCATTTTTATACACATCATTTAAATTTTTCAACCCGGTCTGGGTTGTGCGAAGATCCAGATTAAAGAGGGCCAAATTACCGGGGTTCTACTGTAATTCTAAAAATTAATATAAAAGGTTAATTCAATTAGCACTTACGTGGAACTGAGAAAAAGGTCAGCCAGATAAAATAAACGAGTCTTGTATTTCATGCTGAATATATCCGGAGTAAACATGGAATATAACTTTCCATAAATATCTGGGTAGTCTCTGAAAGCAGAATATATTATCTTAAACTTTCATATTAGTATTGCGTGTGTTCTAAATAATGGCAAGAACATATACTTTTTGGTTTATTAAGGCTTGCTGTAATCGGTACTGGAACTAACAGTTTTAGTTTTAAAATTACTACTTTGCAAATCACACCAATGAAACCGACTCTTTTTAAATATTTTAAATTAAGTTTACTATTAAAAATATATATTTAATATTTGTATATTAAAAATATACATTTTTTAAAACAACTAAATTATTGAAGTTCAAATTATTTCAAAATTATATCAAAATAGAAGTACGAGTTTGTCCGCACCCAATGTTTCAAACCATCGTTAATAAAATTTCACCAAAATATTATTAATATATTCATTTCAGCATTGGTTTTTGGACAAATCCCAGAATTAAAACTAGTCAAATATATACATTAGAATAATGCACTTAAAAACATACAAACTATTAAATTTTTAAAAAATAGGGGGAAACCCTATAATAATCAACAGGCCTACAAAAATTCATTTTTAACTACACAAATATGCCCTCATTAAGTATACAATATCCCCACACGATAAAAACATATAACAAAGACAGAGATCCCATTTGTCATGAAATAGTTGCACCATGATGCAAAAACTCATCCACTGAGTAAAAAGCTCCAGTCAACAGAAACAATTATTGTTTAGGGCTGTTTTTAAAAATCGTATAATTTTGTATGCTTTAAGGAATTTTGCACTAGCTTATAGGGAAGTTTAGTGTATAAATTCAGCCTGTGTTGTCTGGCAAGACAGGGGTGTAGAAAATGTTTTAGCACACTAAATTTCTCCAGAACACATTTTTTTAATTCTTCAATCACACTTTACGATATGTATAGCTAATATTGTAACTTTCTGTTCAATATTTAGCAGTATAACCCCACCCCTATCTACGCAATGAAAATGGAAGCAAACAAATAAGTCATCACTACGCATTTTACTGATCAAGACTGTTTTTAATTTTCAGTGAGTATATAATATGTTAGGAATTCAAAAACATTAATAATACCTATTATAATATTATTTCTATGTTGTATATTATACGAATTTCCCTGCGAGTAACATCGATTTATAAATCAACAGAGGTACTACGAAATGGTTTAATCACTTTATAATATAAATTGAGTACACATGAGTATGTCATTATCTCGGGGTTCAATGTTTATACATTTTGCCGGCTAGCTAACGGTTATATTTGCAACACGATTCTTTGTAAAGTCAATAAAAAATTTACAAAATTCTTAGTTACTAAAACAATTATTTCTATACTTAGGCCTGATGAGCGATTCGTATGGAATGATTGATGGATGATTACAATTTGAACTTACGTTTAAATGTTTTATTTAAAATAAGATAGTCCTTTGATCAGTTTTGAGATTGAGGAAGCGAATGATATTATTTGGTGGGTAATTTTACAGAGGTATCAAATTTATAATAGAGATCCTGCAGATCTGAATGTGTTGTAATGAATAACTGTAGTTGACTCACCCAAAAATGACTTAAGGTAGATATTATAATTTGATATTTTTATTTTTGTAATACTGTACTTGCTATTATTTATTAACTTTATTGGTGTAACACATTATTTCTTCTTCCTGCTTAATCTAGTAGATTTATGTGGTATATTTTAAATTGTCTGCCATAAAATAAATAATGAACTGTCTTCAAACAAAGCTAGTAACAAACTCTCGCAATCAACTCTCTTCTTCTTCCTCTCTACTCCACCAATTCTTCCTCTTCTCCCTCCTCAACGTTACTATTTCTTCTTTCCTTTTACATTGTGTTGGCCTACACTTAAGCCTATATGAGTTTTACAAACATGATGAGATCTTATTACTAATTTTTGAAATGGTATATGAGTATAATGGGCTATGTGTTTCTTTTTATTATTATGAGTATCAGGGACTGATGACTTATGAGATGATCCCTGATATGATGTACCAACTGCCTATGAATAAAACGAATTTTTGGTATCTTTACACTATGTATTAAAGCTCAGCAGACCCAGCCACCATCTTGAATTTTAACTCCCATAAGAGCAATGTTAAACTTGTAACAAGATTACTGAAGTAATAATGATCAGAAAATTATTCTGAATATGTAATTTTTAAGATTAGAACAGCCCAAATGTGGATAATAACTATAATTTAGTTTTTTTAATTTGTTTTTAACTAAATTAGTCCTTAATTCAAAATCAAAGTTTGTGATTTTTTTTCTTACTGAATTGAATGAAACTCTGAACCACAAATACAAGGAACAAAAACAATAACAGAACAAGTTAATGAACATTAACCCTTCGTATGCGAAAAGCGGAATTTCCGCAACTCGTATATAACCCTACATGTTTTTAAGCGGAATATTCCGCTCTTGGCCTTAAGGAAGGTTTTTATTTATTTTAGTTCACCAAAATACCGATAGAATGCGTGACAATGTTCCTTGAGTGGTCAAATGACGTATTGTTGGGTGTGTGACGCATCACAGCTGTTGACATACAAGAGAAGCCTTTGTTTTGTCACATGCGTGCACATTCAGTTGCCCTTTGTACGCTGGAAGCGGATATTTTCGCTGGATCGCAGTGGCTAATACTCAGTTCTTGCTTATTAATGTTGTACCAATCTTACTAAAAGATAATTAAGGGAACGGAAGCAATACTGGGCCACATAGATTGGTACCGTTCAAAACTTACCTTTAAAAATTTAAATATCACCAAACGTAGGAATGTTTCAGCTGATTACTCACAATTCACTAGATACCTAGAGGTTAACTCAATAAACCATAGAACTAGATTCAATTTCAGGTTTATTAACCAAAGTTAAGTAAAAAAAGTTTATATGCCCTTAAATAAAAAAAGAAATTATTTATACGCCCTTAGTACAAGAAAAACTTCAGATTAAAAGAACACATATATATCTAATTAAATTGAATTTTAAAAACCCTCCCCAAAAATAAAAATTAAAAACCCTCCCCTTTAATAATGATTACAGAAATTATACAAAAAGGTTAGATAAGATTACAAAAAAATTAACATGAAATACCATGGATTTGTTTAAAGATTAAAAATATAGGTCGTTGGCCAACTTTAAAGCTAGATATAATTAAATAATAATAAAAGAAAATTAATTATGAGACGTCTCTCTATAAAAAAAAGGTATATAAATTTCTAATATATATACAGCCCTTAGGGCTAAGGTCCGAAATATGCTATAGCTGCACCTCCCAAAAATTATTAAATACAAAAACATGTCCTATATACTATTCATTTACACAAAAATACAATTACAAATACAGCCTATTCAAAATTCATTTCAAAAAAAAGGTCCACTGCAGATTTTTGGTAGTTACAAAATATTTCAGTTCATAATTGTTTATGGTAAAGCACTGTCGCCGAAAAGTATCTATAAAAGCTGGATGTAGGATGTTGGCTTATTCAGTAAGTTACAAGCTGTAGTTGGATTTATAGCATAATGGTTGACATTGAGTACAGAACTTGAACCAGTGTAAAACTGCATCAAACAAAATAACAATCCTTTTTTAGAATGTAATTAGCCAAAATAAACAAGCATAGTACAGATAGTTTTCCTTTTAAGTTAGCCTTCATAATATTGGTAGCACAAGGTGACAAATAGCTACTTTAAAAGATTCCAAAAGTTACTACTGAACTTGTCATGTTACTCTTGAATGTTTCTACATGCAGCAAAAGCACATGGTGAACTCAAAATGTTCTAGACTGGTAAAATTAAATATATCAAGATATAAAACTGGATATAACCACTTTAAAGTTCAAGATTTTAGTTTAAACTGATTTAGTTGTACAGAAAACTGTATAGGCTAGTCTTTTGTTTAAAATAGGCTAAGATATGGTAAATGCCTAACATAGCATAACCTTTAAAATTTTCAGGCTGTAAAAGTTAAAGTTTAAACTTAGGCTATAAAAAAGAAATACATAGGATTTGAATAACTGTATGAATTTGAAAAGTTATTTACAAAGCAAAAGGGTGGAACTAACTTTATAAAATTTTTACAAAGAGTACATTTTATAACTAACAAAAGTAAGGCTAAAACATTCCCATACCTGGCATCAAGAAGCAAAGGCTTATAACAAAGACATTTCAATTTGCCTTGCGTATAACTCGCGACTAAATAAAAGGAAAAGCCACGACATTGTTAGCTATATTATACAGACATTACAAGGTGGACCTCCCTGTAGCAGAACTAATGGCCGACGTTCTTCTCGAATATTCTATGACTTAGCGAAATTAACGGACTAAATATACGTCAGCTGTTGACTCTCAGATTAGCTGTAGCATAACAACGACCTCTGCCCAGGTATGCACGCTAAGAAACTGATACCGTACAGAGTCGGTACCCAGTGGAGAAAGGAGTAACTACTTGGAAAGGTCGATAAGGGTAGATGCAGAAAGATTGTACTGTCAGTAAGATTGTATTTATTAAAGGAAAAAAAATATAGATGGCGCGGAAATCTAAAAACGTCACAGTGTTTAGGCTTGTGCATGTTATTGTTGTAGCCTTTATTGATTTTTTGTTTATAACCAATAATACACTTTCTTTTAAACGTATTTGTTTTTTATTCATACCAGACTTATAGAATTAAAAAAAAATTCAATAAATAAAAAATCACCAATTTTGCGCTATCAATTTATACTATTTTTATAGTATCGTAAATTTTTATTTTAATCATATTTGTTTTTCAGTGGTAACAAACATACAGAACTAAAAAAAAATAAAACTTTAACAAATAATCATTTTTTTATTTTTTGTCTAACTAAGAGAGTGATTTTTTACTCTTTTCATGGTAGCGTACGAAGGGTTAAGTTAATATTGTTTTCATTAACTTGTTCTGTTATTGTTTTTTGTTCCTTCTATTTCTGGTTTGAGGTTTCATTAAATCAGTGTGAATTTGTCGCCTTTGTGCTCTTCACCTTTGTGATTTTTTTGTCTTATTCAATAATGCAAATATCAAAAATGTTAAACTTCCACATTAGAAGTTTAATTATCTTTCAAATAAAACTAATTTCAATAAATTTTTATAATTTATGACAAAAAATCTGCTTTATTGTGGAAGCATGTACATGCCGAATGTGTGCTCCTACTCAAGGGTTTAGCCTGCACTCTGGTGGTTATCACATCAACTTGTTGCTCGAAGAGCAATACTTGTAAATAATATATCCGTTAATTTTGAAAGAGTGAGAGAAAGCTGTGTTTAATAATAACACATACTGTCACATACTCACATATATTGTCATGCATGCGTATTTCAGTAGGTTTACGTCTGTAGCTCTCTAGTTTCTGCCTTTATGAAGCTGTCCTATATTTGCTAGCAGAAGAATGAAATGCAGACTGAATGCTAGTAGTGTACAGCTCTGCCACTACTATATAATTACCAGTACCATAATAATTATTCATACCTAAAGAAAGTGTTAGAACACCAGCTGTTTGTAGCCAGTCAAAAATCAGGAAACTTCCATTCAACAACCGGCACAATCTGTAGTCGGCGTGTTTAGATTAAATTCTTGAAAAACCGGCCTTTTCTTTCAACATCGGAAACAGCTTCGTTTTCCTCAAATACCACTTTATGTCTTTTTTCATCGTTATATGAACTTTCTCCCTGCTGATCAGTCACAGAGTTAGTGTTAAATTGTGAAGAAGTTTCCCCTACATGTTGATTGATTTTAAAAAATGGAACTTTTGTTTATTACATCCTCTATTTTTTTTTTTCTCTTTTCTTGCGGGATTCTCTTTTGCGCTAAGCTTCTTTTGTCAGTCCATTTTTTAATTAAGAAATCGTAGCACTAAACTTATAAAAACTGAATAACTTATTTTCACAAGTATGCACTACTAGAGAAATCACAACGGAGAGGCTACTGTAAATAACATTTTAAACAATATTTTAAACTTATTACTATTTTAAACCTAAATAAACACGAAATGAAAAAAACTATAATTTTAACCTTTACATTACTGACTTGCACAAGCTTAACAGCCGACACAGTACACACTGCTACTGTATACTGTCGCCCTTCCTCATAACACAGAAGCTAATAATAAAGCTAGCATTAGATTTCCTTAAAACAATATATTTCTCAGAGTTCATCCTAAAATTTTGGGAAAACCTGCTTTGCTGTTTTTACAAAAATTTATTTCCCCCAAAATATGCCGCCATGGTCCTGGGCCCATGTTGCCCATGTCTAAATCCGTTCCTGACTGTACACCTCATGAATAGAAAAAACATATATTTTTCACAAAGTTTTTCTGTAGAGTATATAAGTACCTCTAAACACCATGGTTTTTTTCTAAATTGTTTGGTTGTTAGCTGCAGAACTTTTCAAAATAAAGAAGGAATGGGTTTTGAGCAACATTTTTGGGAACATCTTGAAATCGATAGATGAAAAATTTGTTAATTTTTAAAGCCCTTTCAAATGATACCAACCTGGCTATCGTAAAATATTTATTTTCGGAGTACCAAACTCATGCTCCTCCAAATTTTATATAAATTTTTTGAGATATGATTATTGGATTACATACGTTGGCATACTTTATAATGTCAAATTTTACTGGCATTTTCATCCATTCTGGAGAAAACAAATACACATTAACAGTATTTACAGAGTTCCCCTGCTCTAATAACTAGATTAACATGGAAATAAAAATTAGAACTAAGTAATGGATTTTTGATGGAATGAATGTAGTTGTTTTGAGTAAGTAGAGGGGGGAGTAAGTAAACAGAGTCAAGGCAGCAACACCATGCTAGCAGACAATAACAGTGCTAGCTGATTGTTGGCACCAAATGACACTT
Source organism: Philaenus spumarius (assembly GCA_018207615.1). Lineage (NCBI taxonomy): Eukaryota > Metazoa > Arthropoda > Insecta > Hemiptera > Aphrophoridae > Philaenus > Philaenus spumarius. The sequence continues at coordinate 237,330 of JAGFPH010000002.1, forward strand.
TGTTAACAGCTTCACTGCTTATAATAAGAAGTGTGTTGTTTGCGCAAAGCAAAAAAAAAAAAAATAGGAAGACAGTACCTTTGAATGTAAAGATTGTACTGTTGGTCTATGCATTTACCCTTGTTTTGAAATTTTGAACCCTTGTCAGTATCTTTGAATGTAAAGATTGTATTGTTGGTCTATGCATTTACCCTTGTTTTGAAATTTTCCACACAAAAAAAAAGAGTTGATACAAATTTTACAGGTTGGCTTATTGTGTATCAAATGTTATACAAATATTTATTATTAATACTAAAAACATAAAATTTTGATTTTTTTCTTACTCCTTTACATTAGTTGTTAGCCTTAAATGCATACTCCTTAAGAACCAGTTGTGCAGAAAGTTCCAGAATGTCCATACTCCTTAAAGGGTTAAGATACAGAAACATAAAAAATGTAATAACCTCACCTATCTAATATCTACAAAAATAAACTTAATTTTGATCTACTACTTTGTCATCTTTAATTCAGCCATACAAATGTCGCTAAGTATGCTAGCAATCCTTCATGCTGGTTCACTTGGTTCTCTACTCTGCACTGATATTATCATGATTAGGATATATACTAAAATATACTTTTTGTAAACTTTTTTATTGCAAAAATATCTTCCAATGTATTAGGAGGAAAGAAGAGTATAAGCTACCCATAACTGTGATCCAAATGGACTATTGTGGTATAATGCTTTTTAGTGTTCGTCCCAGATCCTGCACCGCAGTAATCTTCCATCCCAAGCTAACAGAACTTCTGAAACCAACCCCATTTTTTTGAGATGGTAATTGGCTGGGCAGAGACCAGTGAGAAGACCTATAATCAGCCTGAGATCATTTCTGCACATTACTAAAATGTTTCAGCTTTTGACTTATTCAAACAAATATTCTTGCCTGCCTATGCCCAGGAGCTGAATTCCAGAACTGGGTCCAGCCACCATAAGAAATAATACGGTCCTTATTCTTAGAAGGTTATAATTTTTTCGATCACTGTTAAAGCATTTATACAGAAGAAGCTAAAATAAACGTACGGTAGGGACGGGATTACCAATTTTGCAGGATTACCAAACGTTAGAAAATTTATCAGAAATAAACAGGACAAATCATGCGAATGAATAACCAGGCTATTTGACCGCAAAATTTTAGCTTTGGTGGAGATTGTAATCACAAGGTAAACCATCTGCGTTTTTAGCATTTGCATCAAACAAAGAAAAAACTGAATACGTATGGAACAATTATTATGGCGAACTGCTCCAGTTCAAGCTTTTTCAACATCTGTCTAGACTCAATGTTTGTTGCTCTCACTGCCAGAGCAACAACAATTTTTAATTCAACTTTTTTTTATACTGTAAATAGTCGATGACACTATATTGAAATCACACAATGACATGAACGTAGAGTTTTTGCTCGATCGTGAGTCATATGTTTGCGCTTATTACTTAGTAGTACAGGTGGAACTACTTGGCTTACTGTACATCATAAGGAACCGTTTTAACAGAAAAGTATGAATAAATTAAAAACACTAAACTGAAGTACATTAAAAATAAATAACAAGTAATATAAACAGAAAAGTTCAGTACGATGAAGAAAAGAGTTACTAGTTACTAGATGTAGCAGATTAAAAAAAAGGCTGCAACCAAGGTCAACACGCCTTAAAGACTTTCTACTGTAGTATACAACACATGTCTTCTTCTTCTTAAGTGGGCGTTCCAATCCTTATGCATATCAACCTCAAAGACATATTGCACTCCCACATAATAGATGTTAAACCCCTAGTTACCCCTGTCTTGGTCTAGAAGTTTAGTGATCCTTTTGACGAGGTTGCCCTGCGAGACGTTTAGTTATTTGTTTAGCTTTCCAAAGGTTTCATAACTCGCCTATTCAAGCCTCTTACACTCATCATAGATCAGGCGTTCTGTGGGTAATGCACGTCACTCAGAACAAAATATTTGCTTAAAATCAGTAATGATCTAAATGTTACAAACCTTCCCCTTTATATTATATGTAGGTAAAATTCATAAACTGTGCTTACATGTTGTGTTTGGTAATTAAGGTTAAAATTCCCTGAAGAGCAAGCACGCTGACTGCTCCACCTAGAACAAAAAATATTTTCTTAAATTGTAATAGATCAAACACAAACCACTAAGTAAAACCCCTATGTGCTCACCTCACTCTCAGAATTGAATTGAATGGAATGTCGCTCTGGTTTATGCCTAACCTTAAAATTAATTATCAAGCTTTTATTTCTTAAAAAATACATACATAAGAACAATATTTTTAAATTAATGTAATGGTAAATAAAATACTTATATTATCATTTATGGAATTTTTGTTCTGTATCATATTCTGTCAAAAACTTTTAAGCAGAAAAATTATCGAAAAACTACCAACTGAATCAGAAACCACGTTTATTCACGGCTCTCTTATTTATGATTATATTCTGGGGAGATTAAATAAATAGGAAAAGAATATTTCAAATACAGAAATAAATTGTTAGGATAATTTTCAATTTAAAATGCTATGATTCTTGTAAACCACATTTTAAAAAGCATAGAATACTGCCCCTGCTCTGTATATACAGTAGAATCCTGGTAATTCGAGTCTCAATAATCCGAGGTTCCGTGTAATTCGAGCCACAAATAGCATTGAATGTGACCATGCATTGTGATACATTCTTGCTGCTTGAAGGATACCGATCTTTAAATTTTTGTTTTCCAATGAATCTGTCATGAGCGTTTGTACAATAAGTTGCCGGTATAATTGCTTAACATTTTTTATAATGCCCTGATCCATTGGCTGTACAACTAAAGTCATGTTTGGGGGGGAAAAAATAACCGTATCGTGTTCATATAAGTGGGATAGTGTTATGCGCAGTACAAGTGTCAATAAACAATATGATTGTTCTGTTCTGTTTACAAAAGGTTTTGTCGAGAATTAACAAGAGACAGAGAATGGGCAGAGCATCAATGACAAACTACAGTATCGGTACCTAGAGAATTATCGGAAGGCAAAATTCTTGGAAACCGGTACCGCGTCTAGAATTGCAATACGTGTACAAACACCCTGCCCCCTATGTCCAGCCACCTTTCTACCAGACAGTGGCAGTGACCTATTTATCCAGCGATCCCTTCTACAGCACAAGATTTATTTTTAGTGTTGAAAAAAAAACTTTGAATTAAAGAAGTTGGCTTTGAATTATCCATAATATTTTTACATTGATATCATATAAAGTTCAAGGGACAGAACCGAAACTTCGAATTAACGGTAATTTCGAATTAAAGACGTTCGAATTATCCAAGTTCTACTGTATATACAAAAATAACATCGAAACAAACTTTTCCCGGCACTGCCGTAACCCCCTAGCGTGACATCGCAGCTCGTAAACGTTGCAGTGTAGTTAAACAAAAAACTATTAATGATTTCTTTAATAAGTAAGTTTCTATTTTTTACTGTGTATAAAATTACTTTTTACCTCAGTGTTCAATACAAAATAGTGTATATTAAATAAAACCTTAATTTTTTCGGAGATACGAGACTATAAACAGTAGTTTTATCTCAAGCTCTACATATTCCGTGTATTTCGAGTTTTTCACAATCCGAGGTACTCTCGGTCCCATTCAACTCGAAATATCGGGACTCTACTGTATATATATGTATTACAACGGGCAGGACCCATGTAATTCCTGGAAATTTGTTTTTACAAAATTTTTGTAAAAAACTATATTTCTAGGCCAGCAAGGGAATCTTGAACGTATGTAGTGTAACCTTGAACAAGTTAGGGCGAGCGAGGCGTTATCTACGGAAACTGACTGTTGAACTCTAGCTTGTCCAGAAATTAAATAATAACTTAGCCTCTATTTAATGATTTCATAGGGAATACCTGGATCCAGGTATATTATGTATTTGGGTTTTTATAAAAGAAACACATTACGCTAAACATGGGTGTGTTAGACATGCAATTCCCAAATTGTAATATTAAACGATGCTTATGTAATTCACGTTTAAAGTTAAGGGGAAAACTCAAATTTTCTCAAAAGCCAGAAAGAAAGGTAGTTTTGGTTTATGTAAGAATAGACCTAAAACAAAGGTGTAATGAGTTATAAACAAATTTTCAATATTTTTAGAAAATAGTTAAAATGGTAAAGTTTAAACGTCATATAAGTATGAAAGAAATAAAGTTAAGTAAAGTTTAAGCATAACATGTATTAGTAAAAGAAAAGTTTTAAAGGAAAACCAAGAAAAAGTTTAAATCTTATTACAGAAAAAAGGGTGAGAGTTTTCACACCTTAGAGTCAATTTAAATAATAAAATCAACGTTTTAACGATTCTAATAGTTAAAGTAGGAGAACATATTAATGTATTAAAACACCAGTATATGAAATAAATTTTGGAAAATTAGTTAAAACAAAAAACAAAAAAAAACGATTTTATAAAAGTCCCATAACTTCAAGAAAAACAAAGCAAACTTCAAGAAATGGCAGCTAGTGCGTTAATTCTCAACGAACTACACAGTGGAAAGAAAGAAAATCGCGAGGTGGAAAAACTGAAAAACTTTTCCTAAAAACGTGACGTGAAAGGCATGCGCGGGCCTCGGGCGAGAACGAAAAAGTTGTACGACAACCAATTGAATTCGTGGAGGAAGAGGAAAACTCAAGCAGCAAGGAAAGCTAACTCGCAGGAAAATCAGACGACACCGCAAGGAGTTACAAACAAAAGAATGAAAACAATAGACACTCGACAGAGATATCAGCGCAGATTGAGCGGGGAAGAAAGGGCCAATCAGTGACGCGCAAGCATTAATGCCAATATAATGTTGAAGTTAATTAATTGAAACAATGGAATTAATCAAGAAAAAAAATACAATACAAAAATAAAATAAACTGGAGAATTCATAAGAAAATAAGGGAAACTGTCTGGAGAAGAAAAGCCCCGGAAAAATAGGAAATTTATAACAAGAAAAATGTAGTGTAAGTTACTAAAGGTTGGTAACAGATCTAGTGGAAATTAACCCTATATAAACAACGGTCACGATGTCTTGGATTACTCTTAGATTTTTCAATGTAAAAACTA
>JAGFPH010000002.1:260150-275442 GCA_018207615.1 Philaenus spumarius
ATCGGTCCTTGATAAGTGTGCAAAGTTTAAAATCAATCAGACGTTTTAAAGGGGGTGAAAATCATGTCGTGTTCTGGGGACCATGATCAGTGCTCACTTACTACACCCAACAAAATTAATATTGCATTGTCATCTGGTCCTTGATAACTGTGCAAAGTTTAAAATCAAATCCAACGTTTTGAAGTATATAGGAAAGTATACGAAGAAAGGTATAAAAAAGCACTTTCCGGATTTAACCAAGTCAAAACAGTAAAGTTTGATATAAGACAAGACCAGCAACGCCAGCATCAGATCTTGTGTTGTAACGATAAACAGGAAACAAGTGAGTCAACAATAATTGCCCGTGCTGATAATGAACTAGTTCGTGATTTCATCACGGAGCGCTGGCCTACTGCTACGCCTTAAGTCTTGCTTCAGATTACCGCCGATAGGTGCCCTTGCAGTGCCGTCGTTTTTGCCGGCATCAACTATTACTATAGGCTCGGGATGTTTAAAAATACTTACATAGTCAATGATATTAGCCAAACAATATTGAACATACGAAGACTTCAATGAAGTAGCAAATTGATTTCATTATTGGTACTTCAGGGAACTCAACTGGCGAACATACGGACATGAGAGACAAACAACGCTGGAACCGAACAGGCGAATCCCGGACATCAGGAAGACATCTCTAACCATCAGGCACCTGCAATTCTACAAAGTGCAACTTTAATAGCAACACGACTACAAGACCACAGTACGCTGTTCAACTGTACACAACTTCAAGAGCAAGAGCGACTCAACCCTGCTAGCCAACCTGCAGCCCACGCATACAACAACATCACCGTTAAAGAAGGCCAACTTTAGCGTATCTAAGATCTGTACTTACGATATTGTCCCAAATAAATTTGCCAATTTGCCTGATTAAATTCACATAAATTTATTGAATATACTGGGTTAGGTAGGATTATTAATTGATTGTTTTCTTGGCGTTCTTAAAAAGTCGGAATATTAAATTAAAATAAAGTAAATTCAAATAAGTAAATAAGTTGAGTAATTAAATTTTATTAAAAAACTAAGGTAAATTTAAATAAAGGTAATAAAATAAAATGATTGAACACAAGTAGAATAAGAAATTGGTTCTGCCTTAATAAATTAAGAAGAAGTCAAATTTAAAAAAAACCCGTAAGCAGCACTGCCGCATTACTATAGACGAATTTTCTTATCAGGGAATAACTAGTATTATATAATGAGAGATTCCTATGCATTTTGTTCCTTGTTGCGGAAATTGTTTCAAATATATCTTTGCACAGGATTATAGTAAATTTAATTGTCTTTCGAATGATATAGCTCACAAATTGCACTTGGGTTTATGAGTGGGAGAAATTGCGTAATTACCTTACATTGATAATACAAAAAACATTTATCAGGAGATTTCTATCAGTTTTGTTCTTTGTTCCGGGGACTGTATCTGAATTACCTTTGCACAGGATTGTAGTAAATTTAATTACCTTTCGAACGATATAGCTCAAAAACTGCACACGGGCTTATGAGTGGGGGAAATTGTGCAAAAACCTTACACGGATAGTGAAAAAATCATTTATTTGGAGATTCTTATCAATTTTGTTCTTTGTTCCGGGTACTGTACCTGAATTACCTTTGCACATAACGGAGGACTTTACCTGAATAACTTTTGCACAGGATTGTAGTAACTTTAATTACCTTTCGAACGATATAGCTCAAAAATTGCACACGGGCTTATGAGTGGGAGAAATTCTGCAAAAACCTGACATGGATAATTAAAAAATCATTTATCGGGAGTTTCCTATCAATTTTGTTCCTTGTTCCGGGGACTTTACCTGAATTACTTTTGCACAGGATTGTAGTAAATTTAATTACCTTTCGAACGATATAGCTCAAAAATTGCACACGGGCTTGTGAGTGGGAGAAATTGTGCAAAAACCTGACATGGATAATTAAAAAATCATTTATCGGGAGTTTCCTATCAATTTTGTTCCTTGTTCCGGGGACTGTTCCTGAATTACTTTTGCACAAGATTGTAGTAAATTTAATTGCCTTTCGAACGATATAGCTCAAAAACTGCACACGGGCATATGAGTGGGGGTAATTGTGCAAAAACCTTACATTTATAATGAAAAAATCATTTATCGGGAGCTTTCTATCAATTTTCTTCCTTGCTCCGAGGACTGTACCTGAAATACCTTTGCACAGGATTGTAGTAAATTTAATTACCTTTCGAACGATATAGCTCAAAATCTGCACAAGGGCTTATGAGTGGGAGAAATAATGCATTTTCCTCACTCTAACTTTTCCATTTTGATTTGAATCAAACGACCCGCCGTTTTGTGTAAAATTGAAAAATGAAAATATCAGTGTCTGGGACATCCTACAAGGACCCTTCCACTAAAATTTCAGCTATTTTGAAGCATATTTACTACCATTTTATCAAGGTGGGAAAAACCCATATACTTATATACCGTTAAATCCCTACCCAAAAACGATTAATCGGTATAACTCCGCCATTTTGAATCCGATCGAAAAACAAAAAAAAGAGTATCTGAAGAATCCTACTAGGACCCTTTCATAAAAAAATCAGTAATTTTGAAGCATATTTACTACCACTTATGAATCCGGGAATAAAACAGATATATATATAAAGTAATTTTCAAATTGGGTCGAGTGTAATAGCTCTTATTTTCTTCAAAAATTCGGCTTATTAATTTTTTTTAAAGTTGTATTTGTTGGAAAGATTCCAACAGAAAGAAAATATTTTGATTTATGGTTTTTAAGTTTGACTAAATTGCTAGTTATTATTTTTCAGTATAAACAAGTTTTAGTTTTCACTTACCTATTGTTTGCATATTCCATCACAATATTTGCTAGTATTTTAAGAATTATTACAGTGTTTAATTATTAAAATATCCAAAGCACAAATAAAATTATTTACAAGGTCAGTTCGACTGCACTCACTTCTTTGAGGTTGATCAAAAAGTAGAAATAAATTCTTGTGTTCTAAGCTGAAAGTAGATTAAATTTTGATTACTGGAAGGTTAATTTTGAGAGTTTTTTAGTCGAAATATTTAGACAGCTAAATATTACACAGTTGTATCACCTAGGCCAGACAAAAAAGATAGCCTATTCTTCCAGTAGGTGATATTAACTTATTTTGCAACTGCTCTAAGTGTTCCCAAAATTGGGGTACATAAAGTTAGTAAATTTCTCAAAAGGGGAAGAACGTTATAAAGTTAGCTTCCCGAACGAGTGGTTCAATAGACCGTTGTAAAGTTGGCGTCGCAACGTGGGGTCGATTTTCTGGAAAGTTGAGCGCTCAAAACAAAGGGCTCTAGATCATTGTAATATATATATATTTTAATATTGTTCGATTATCCTTTACATAAGACCCCAATGTTTGAGAAAGTACCAAACTATATAGTTGTAATGAAATATACAATAAAATTCCCAGTAATGAAAATTTAATTAAATTTAAAAAGGTTTAAACAACGTATCTGTTGGAAAACTGTTCTCATTCAGTAGGGGAGTTTATGTTGCAGAAGTGAACAGATTGCCTGTGGCATTTTTGGAGGTACAGTTTATCTCAATTTTTTTTTTAAATAGTATGGATTTCGAAACTTTGGTATTGTAGTGTTAAATGTTTTATGTTTGTTATTAAATGTTTGTGTATTGTAATATATTATATTGCACTGACATTTCATCTGGCATTGGATATTTGTCCTGTATGTGCTGCATCGTGACAAATAAATAAATAAAAGAAAGGTCATATTTGTTTTAAAAAACTGTGTATACGCCAGTAAAATAAAGTTTCTTGTATTATATAATTGTCACTATTTATTAATTTTATGTAAATAAATTCACAGTTAGCCATTTTATTTAGTAAACACAAAAACTCAAAAATGTATTTCTTAGTTCATTTAAAAATATTACTTTGTCTTATTAGCTAGTTTTACTGATATTTAAATGAGGAGAAACAGCTGTGTGGTAAAATTGCAAAGAATCACCTTTTAGCTTTTATAATAAAATCAGCCAACTATTAATCAATAAAACATATGTTCTTGTCTCTCATTAGACTAACATTAGTTATTAAACTAGGTTACCTACCTTAGCTACCGTCAACAGTTCTGTATCCTTTTTTCAGCGACGACCGGTTTCGGAAGACTACACTACACTTCCATTGTCAAGTCACAAGAAACACGAAACACAAATAACAAAAAGCACACCTAACATTAAATAAAACAATACAAAACCAGTCATCGCTGAAAAAAGGATACAGAACTGTTGAAGGTACCTAAGGTATGTAACCTAGTTTAATACTATTACAGTTCAGAAGGCTAACAATCATGTATAGCATTAGTTAGTCTAATGGAAAATAATTATTTTATAATGTCCTACTTAACAAATTTATTTATTTTGTGGAAAAAGTGTTGTTGACTCATCTGGGGATAAAAAGTTTTCATTAAAAAAACTCATTTATATCGCTTGAGTGTAAAAAACTAAAATTTTGGAACATTTTAAGTGCTTGATACTCATAAACGGTTAAAGAGGAATAGGCTTTTGAATGCTTTATGAAGTATCTCGACATAAATACTAACAGTTTAAAACAAACACCATCAATTATAGTTGTTTGTAGAATACGCTCAGATACAGTTTTACATTAAATTTTATTAAAATGTTTATCTCACTTTAAAATTGAACAATATTGTCATGTACAAACACCACAGTGGGGTAACAGGCAGTACAAAACAGGAGCTATTTTTTTCACAGTTTCCCCTACGTCCATTCTTTTTGGACAAAGTTTATAGTCAATCATCACAACGGTTTTATTCTTATAGCCGTTTTAACTCCACCAACAATAGGTTAAATCTCTTAAATGCCGTATTCCTTCGCCTCATAACTCGAAATATATGGTAATCGTGTTTTAGTTTTTTGACCAAGTTTATCACTAATTTTAAATGGTCTAATAGAACATGTTTTACTGTAACAAGAACATTTTAAAATATGTTAATATGTCGAGGTATTCAGCAGCATCCACAGAGCCGAGTCGGGCTAGGACGAGTTTGTCTGTCACTTAGTATACCCTGATTTTCTAGCTACCAGCAATACAAAGTTAAGGTTCTAGAAAGATTCAAAGATCTCCGTTGAAACGAGTGCAGCCTTGAGATTAAACAGAATAAATCTTGCCTTGTTACAAATTCTATAAAAATATTAATATTATAAATTCATAACAAACATTCTATAGGTCATTTGAGGGAAAATACAAATTATATTTAACCATATCTCACCAACATCCATTGAATCCATTAGGTAATCAGTCAGGAAAATAGGTTGTGCAATACGAGGCATGAAGTGTTCAATCAATGCTAAAAGCAAAAGTCGATGCGTAGATCGAGGATGATGCCATTTTGAAATATTTGACCACACATCATTAATGATTGCATTTTTCTTATCTTCATCTGGTAAATTACCTGGAATATTAGAATAATATAGATTCAATTAAATAGGTTCAAACCAGAAAAGTTTTAAAATATAAAAGTAAATTACTAAAGGAAATATGTATGGTTTAAAGAATTTTACTAAAAAAATAATGCCAAAGTATTTAAGTAGAATAATTTGTTTTATGTGCTTAATCACAAGAGTGGAGTTGGAATGAAAGCTGTGCCGAATATATTCTGAAATTAATTAACTTTAATTTGATACTTACTAGTAGTTCTGTGAACAGTATACCTCGCTCGTTGAAATAACAATGTGGTTTTAAGCTTAGGTTAAAAATAGTGCACCAGTAATGAAGTAAGCAGAAGGTTTAGCCAGTGAAACTTATTTTGCAATTCCCGCTATTCTGGGGTTTCTAGTTCTCGTTCTTTTTCTTTTCTTGAGCTTTAACTGCTAAAGATTTTCTTTTATGGGGCATTGAGTTTTATGTAGGTTAATAATGCGTAAGGTAGCTACAAATATCGCGTTATTGAGGGAAAACATAGAATTAAATATTTACATACTTAAATAATTCAAACTTAATATGATAAAAACAGTTCCATATCATATTCCAATATTATAAATAATGAAAACAAACGATGTTAAAGCGTCGTGATAGTGATCTCAACCCATGTACCAACACTTCCCACGCTGTCCAACGGTCATTTTTTGTATGTCCTTTATCGCCGAGAGGAGGATCATTTGTTTCATCTCATTTTGTAATTCAAATAAAGCTAAGTCAAATAATTTTATGAAATTTACAATGATAATTTACAAGTATTCAGTTTAATTCTTTGATTTATTCTCTACACTTTCTTATCCTCTACACTTTCTTATTATTATATGCCATTTTTGGGCAAAGGATTCCTAAATTACTATTCAAAACAGGCCTAGTTTTGTTAGCAGTCTTGTAGTAGGAACATAAAAACTGGTGTTTTCAAAATAAGAAATTTGAAATTGATAAATATTTTTATACAGTTCTACTTAGAACTAAATTACGAAACTTTTTTACATTTATGAAAAAAAATTACAAAAAAATTTTACTAGGTACCGTACTTTTTATGTAGGCCTAAAGTTGAACTTTTTCCTGTCATTACTGAACATGCTTGTTTCTCGAGCTAATAACTTTGTTAATTTTACTTCAATCATTTTTTTACTGGCATATATGAATTCTTTGAACCTTTATCTACAAAAAAGCTATGGAACACCTTTGAATTTTTTTACAATAAACGTATAAAAACATGGATGAAATACAAAAACTTTGACGATTTTTAACAAATTTGAAGTTTACGGCCATTTTGGGAGCTTACCGTTAGAGATACTGAAAAAAATCAAGAATACAATCTTGTTGAAAATCTACTTTGCTACCAGCAAAATGCTATTAGTTTTTTAATTCGACTTACGGTTAAGCCACAAACTGGCTTTGAAAAAAAGCTTACACTGAGAGAAACGGTCCGGCCGCCATTTTTATTTACAGTAAAACCCCGGTTAACCGAACTTCGGTCAACCGAAACCCGGGTTAACCGAAACGGTTGCGAAATTAATAAAAAAAGCTAAATTAACACTAAAACGCCCATGTAAAACCGAAACCATGCGCTGAGGGTGGCCATTTCGAGATCTCCTCAACAGCGCCGCCGGCTACGTGTTTTCCCAGGCATTGACCTTCCTAGAACTACCCTCCACCCCTCCTGACCCCGCTCTTTCACTTTTCACACACTTGCCGTTTCAGTTGAGCTACTGTATTCAAGGTGTGAAGGTTGTGACACTAGCGGAAGTATAAATTCTTCTCAGTTCTTTAGCTTTTAGTAATTTAATCTTACATTGTTTTATTTTAACTCGCTTAGGTTGTTTTTTAATGTTGAGTGTGAAACTTTAGTTTGTTAAACTTTAGAGATTCTTATAAAGTGACTTTAGGGCAGTTTTCAAAACAATGGCCGGTAAAAGAAAACATGTCGTTATCAACATAGCCGATAAACTGGAAGCCGTTAGACGTGTTGAAAACGGTGCTTTATTACGATGTGTGGCAGCGGAATACAATGTCGGTGTTTCAACTGTAAGTGACTGGATTAAGAATAAAGAGAAACTTACTGAACATTCAACTAAAATCCCCAACCGTATATTTAATAAAGCTCTTTACATTAAAATAATGTGTGTACATTATTTAATTTATCCAAAAACCATCCCAAACTCCATAACCATGGCTTAACCGAAAAAATTGATTATCCGAAACAGGTCTGCCCCCATTAGTTCGGTTAAACGGGGTTTTACTGTATTTACTAGTTACACTTGTTATCAATCCACTATTTTTTTACCTAATTAAAAAGGTACGGTATGTGAACTGTTTTACAAGTGCACTATACTAGCAAAAGTTTTTTCCCAGATGTAGGATAACTTTTTGGGAAGGATTTAACTTTCACCTTAAATCTGTATATAAATTTAATTAAAGTTTCAGATTGCCTTCTATAAAAATAGGTTGGAAGTTATATTACTGTTTACTTACACTTGCTATGGTCAAGTTCAAATTAAACAGGTTACTAATAATAAACAAAGTTACAAGTGCTTTATTTTTACATTTTTATTGTTACCAACAAAACTTGTAGCTTCGTGAAACGGTGCCCCAGTGTTCTACAGTTTTATCAATATTATATTTTTACTATTATTTAAATGACACTGTTGCTTTAACAGTGAAACCCAAATATTTATAGAATTATAAACTTAATTTAACTGCGAGTTATTTTCGTTTATACTCAGAATATTGGTTTAATAAAAAATATACCAAATTCTGTGCTTTTAATAATTACTTAGTTCAATCTGGTAAAATACTTACTCTTTGAGCTACATAAAAATGTATCAGATTCCTGTTTTCCTTTTGGTAATGCTTCCAAAATTTTCAATATATTTCTTACTACATGGTCTTCAGGTTTTTTAGTCTGAGCTAGTATAGGCACTATTGCTTTCCATACAAAGTACTGTACATCTGCAAATTCTAAGTATTCCTTCATACGGTCAATTAAACTAGAAACATCTTTGACATTAGAAGCAACTGCATCCAGTATTTGCTAAACAAACAATCAGATTCTTTATTATATTTTATATTAAAAATTATTTTATGTTTTATCTATTCTTCACCTTACTGGAGTGCTTGTGATTGTAACATAAATTAATTTATTACATCTGCAACTCCTGTTTTTCCTTTTTCTTCATTTTTAATTTTATACTGTGTTTTAAATGTGTATGTTTTTTTAAGTTATCCAAAGTTGAATTGTATTCATTGTATGAATTAAATTCATCTTTTAAAAGGAGATTAGTAAAAAAATCCAATGACTAATGTATAGATTTTATTTATGACTAGGAGAAACACCTGCATGCTCCGCATGCCAACCACGTTGGAACCTTCTATTCACATAATTATATTATGTTTTCTTTATAATATAGGTGTTGAATAAATAATAACCCCAAAGCTAAAACGATAAATAATTTTAAATGTTCAAATCAAATTATTTCATATATTTTTATAACAGCAGTAAAGGTTAAAAGAATCAGCAAAGCACAGGTCTACTCTTTAATAAAAACTTAACCTAAAAGTTAGAAATGCAGATAATTGCTTCAAAGTTTGAAATCAGCTGTTAATGGAAATATGAGAGCAAACAGCTGTTTTATCTGTTATTTTATTCAATTGGTTTAATTATTGCTATGGTAATGAACGTAAGTACATTCAAGAAATATGAGTTGGTTTATTAGTCTAGGCCTAACCTAAGAATTTTTTCCGACTAAATTTAAAAAATATTGAAATAAAAAATGTTTTTATTAAAATGAATGATAGCCTATGTTACTCAAGTATAGTGTAGCTTTTTATTAGTAAAACTATTTTTTCAATCGGTTCAGTAGTTCCAGAGATTACCCCCTACACACAAACAAACAGACAAACAAATTTTATCTCTTTATAATATTAGTATAGATTTTAATTTTTAACTGATTGGCAAACAACATTATTTTTAACTGTCACCTGTACAAGGTTGTAGCATCTTGAACCTATTGCGTAATGATTTGAGGAATAGTTTGTAGGTGAAAATACCACCTTCGGAAATAATATTTTTTTATTGTGGAATTTTTGAAATAACAAACACCGTGAAAAATTGGTCTTTTATGGGTTTTGCTTATACAGTGGAGCGTCGTTATTCCGGATTGATCGGGACCGAGACCCATCCGGATTACTGAATTGTCCAGATTTTCAAATGTGCTTTCAATAACTGTATAGGCTACTTATGTAATACATACATGACTCTCGGCAGTCTACTGTATTGCAAATAAGAGGCTAAAGGGTTTGAAAAATACAGTACACAAAATATTTTAATAAAGTATATTGAATAAGAACATGTAAATTATGTAATTTAGATTAATAACTCTACAATACTTTTTAGAAAAAAAAACAAGAACATCCAGTAATTAATGGAAACTTACTGGGTAAAAATGTCCTTAATTGTTTTTTGTACAAGAGTTGATGAGCGTTTCTTTGCAGCCATGTCTCTTAGTCTTTTAAGAAGTACGAGTTGTGTCGCCATCCCTTCTGGTTGCCTCTCTAACCGGTTCATAGTCATCTGGAATGTTTCATAGGCGTCTGTGTGTGAAGGACCGGCAACTTCTTCGGCATCGATTTCTTCATTGTCGTCACTCTCTCTTACACTGCTTCCATCATCATTGTCCTCAGTTACCGATGATGAACTATTTCGTCATGATTCAAATGCTGATAACCAGGGTCATTGCCATCACTTTCAAACCATTCCGTTGCATCAAGGTCATCGCACTGTTCAAATCCAGGCAATGTCTGGAATGGAGCCACAACTTCTGCCTCAGTAGGGATGTTGGCGTCCGATGGAGTTTGAGTTTGCCTAACCTTGTCCTTGATTTAGGGTTTTAGAGATTGGCCACAATTTTTCCATGCATTTTTTAAGTTCTCGTCAGAGAGAGATCCCCAGGCATCTGGTACCATGTAAATGACGTCCTTTAGGCTGAGGTTTTTCACAAACTGCAGCACACTTTCTTCGTTTCTTTCAGCTAGCAAGAGCTGACGAAGCATCTGTTTTCAGTAAATTCTTTTCGTTTTTTCTATAATTCCCTGGTCCATCGGTTGTACTATGGAGGTTACATTTGGAGGCAGGAACATAACTTGAATATTATCATCTAGTACCAGGAGACCGAGCTAAAGCTCGATTATAAGCAGGGCCTAGTTCGCTCACGTCAATAACTATTATTGCAAATTTCCGTGAACATCGTTTAGGTTAGGCCTATAACATTAAACAACTAAATAAAGGGTATGTTTATTTAGCAGAAGTATTCGTTGCCATGGTAACTATAAATAGATACAACATTAGGCTTACCTCTAATAAAATACAGTTTAAAAGAAAACAGATGATTATTGTAATGGCATTGAAAACATTTGCATCAGCTGTGCTTCTTTTAAAAGAAAACAGATGATTATTGTAATGACATTGAAAACATTTGCATCAGCTGTGCTTTGTATTGTTTAAAATGGACAAATTTCACTTTTTAATTTAATAAAAAGACGTAGAAAACGAATTTTCCCAGACTGGTGATCATTTCCAATCGATTTCTCGTGGCCAAAAGCCCCATATAAAATCAAAAATCCTTAGACGGAGATTCCAGATCCATTTAGCAGACTGACAATTATCTCTCGCTTTAGAAGATAAGATTTTGTTCAAGACATCAAGGCCAGGGTGAGTTGGGGCATTGTCAATAATAAGGAGCACCTTGTCTTCCTTTTTGTTTTATTCCCTACATTTTTTAACACTGGGAATGAAAATATCTTTGTACCATTCAGTAAAAACTGGTGCATTTATCCATTGGTTTTTTTGTGACCTGTAAATTACAGGTAAGGTTTTAATGTTCTTAAAGCTTCGTGGTTTACTTTTTCCGATAACCAAGAGACCCAAAGCATGAGCACAAACCATTGCTGTCACTCTTTTCTTTGCGACCTTGAAGCTAGGAGCGGATTTTTCTCTACAAGAAGCCAATGACTTCCAGAAGTGAAAGCCAATTTAGCCCAGTTTCGTCAGCATTGTAAACATCATCTCTTGTGTAGCCCTCCTTCAAGCTAACAAATTCTCATGCTAACAAATTTTTCCCTAAATATCACTGCGGCATCATTATCAGCAGATAATATTTCACCTAGGAATCGAGTTCTCTAATCCCGAGCTACATTTTAAAATTCTTCAGCCAACCCGAACTAGCTTTGAAATCTGTAGGCCTGCTAACTTTTTCATTCATCTGGACTGCCTTTTCACAAATGAGTGTACCAAAAATAGGCTCACCTAAACTTCTTTTCTGTAAACCTTCTTTAGACTCTAGTTTTGAAGCAAAACGTTGCAAACTGTCTTTCTTTGCTTTAACCCTTAAACTGTTCATGCTAATTTTTTGCAATGCCAAGCCATTTCGGTGGTGTGTTACAAACATTTTTTCAAAAATTCGCCAAATATATAATTATACCCCAATCCAAAAGTGTTCCATAGCTTTTTTGTAGAGAAAGGTTCAAAGAATTCATATATGCCAGTAAAAAAATTGATTGATGTAAAATTTACAAAGTTATTAGCTCAAGAAACAAAAAATGTTCAGTAATGAAAGAAAAAAGTTCAACTTTAGGCCTACATAATAAGTAGTAAACATTTTTGTATTTTTTTTTTTTTTTTTTTAATGTTTTGTACTACAAAAGTTTTGTAATTTAGTTCTAAATAGAAGTATATAGATTTATATCAATTTCCAGTTTATTTTTTTTAAACACCAGTTTATGTGTTCCTAGAACAAGACTGCTAACAAAACTAGGCCTAGTTTGAACAGTAATTTAGGAATGTGTGCTTTGCCCAAAAATGAAATATTATTATTACAAAGTGTAGGGAATAAATCATAGAATTGAACTGTATACTTGAACATGATTATTTTATAAACTTATTTCAGATTGTTTCAAACGGATTCAACCTATACATAGCCTGCCGGCCTAGACAGTTGGACAACGCATAGCAAAACCGTGGGAACTCGGCATATTGAATTCAACAAATGTCTATATTTCCCACGACTGTATGAATAAAATCGTAACAGTAAATGTGGTTTACTTTACACGAAACGGTAGGTTGAAGTTTTCTCTACAAATCGATATAACCATATCTATACAAATATATAAAATTGTAACAGATATATCAAATGCAAAATGTGGATTTTCATTGGTTAAAAACTATCCAATGGCAAGGGTATACATTTTTAAAATGGATTCTGAAAGAAGAGGTCATAAGTTTCAAAACGTATATGAAATATCACGTATTCAAAATATCCAAAGCGAATTTGACTTTGGATTTTTCATTTATATTTTGTAATTCATTGGATGAAACGCTATACTTTCAATGACAAATTTGTAGTAAAATGAGACTTTGTAAGTCTTAATCGGTGCATTTTAACTAAACATTTTTTTAAATCCATTATTTCAACATTTTAAAAGTTTAAGCTTTGGAATTGTGTAAAATGACAGATAATGGCATGTAGATTAACCACGCACAAGGTGGGCACTGTCGGATATATTGATTTTGCATAGTAACTGTTTAAACATTTGGAGCGTTATTTAAAAAAATACATATAAATGAATATTTACAACCGATTTAAATTTCATTTGTTAAAATTTTTTTATAATTTTTCTCAGTCAAAAATGTATTGATCAAGACTTACAAAGTCTCATTTTAAAGGGTTTTAAATTTACTTCAATTTCCGTAGAAAGTACAGTGTTTTATCCAATGATTTACAAAATACAAGCGAAAAACTAAAAATGTTTTAAAATTTTCACTATTTTTGTTGTTTCAATAATTTCACAATAAAAAATCATTGTTTCCGAAGTTGGGATGTCATCTACAAACTGGTTCTTCATCTCAAGTCATAACGCTGTTTGCTGTTAAATTTTGTAGCATTAAAAAATCTTTATTGAAAGGTCTAGGCTCTAGGCTAAATCAAAATAATTCAACGTACAAAAAATATTTAAAAATCATTAAAGATAATTTAGACTAGGTTTTTTAAAACACTGATTTAGTTTCGTAACCAGTAATAAAAAAAAAAAAACACCGTAAGCAGCACTGCTGCATTACTATAGCCGAATTTTCTTATCAGGGAATAAGTAGTATTATATAATGAGAGGTTTCTATGAATTTTGTTCCTTGTTGCGGAAATTGTTCCAAACATACCTTTGCACAGGATTATGGTAAATTTAATTGTCTTTTGAATGATATAGTTCACAAATTGCACTCAGGTTTATGAGTGGGAGAAATTACGTAATTACCTTACATTGATAATGAAAAAAACATTTATCGGGATCTTCTTATCAATTTTGTTCCTTGTTCCGGAAACTGTATTTGAAATAACTTTGCAAGAGGATTGTAGTAAATTTAATTACCTTTCGAATTATATTGCACACAAAATGCACAAGGGTTTATGATTGGCAGAAATTGCCCAATTACCTTACGTTGATAATACAAAAAACATTTATCAGGAGCTTTCTATCAGTTTTGTTCTTTGTTCCGGGGACTGTACCTGAATTACCTTTGCACAGGATTGTAGTAAATTTAATTACCTTTTGAACGAGATAGCTCAAAAACTGCACACGGGCTTATGGGTGGGAGAAATTGCGCAAAAATCTTACACTGATAGTGAAAAAATCATTTATTTGAAGATTCCTATCAATTTTGTTCTTTGTTCCGGGGATTTTAATTGAATTACCTTTGCACAGGATTGTAGTAAATTTAAATACCTTTCAAACAATATAGCTCAAAAATTGCATACGGGCTTATGAGTGGGAGAAATTGAGCAAAGACTTTACTCGGATAGTGAAAAAATCATTTTATCAAGAGCTTCCTATCAATTTTGTTCTTTGATCCGGGGACTGTACCTGAATTACCTTTGCACAGAATTGTAATAAATTTAATTACCTTTCGAACGATATAGTTCAAAAACTGGACACGGGCTTATGAGTGGGAGAAATTGTACAAAAACGGATAGTGAAAAAATCATTTATTTGAAGCTTCCTATCAACTTTGTTCTTTGTTCCGGGGACTTTACCTGAATTACCTATGCACAGGATTGTAGTAAATTTAATTACCTTTCGAACGATATAGCTCAAACATTGCACACGAGCTTATGATTGGGAGAAATTGCGCAAAAACCTGACATGGAGAAAGAAAAAATAATTTATTAGGAGCTTACTATCAATTTTGTTCCTTCTTCCGGGGACTGTACCTGAATAACCTTTGCACAGGATTGTAGTAAATTTAATTACCTTTCGAACGATATAGCTCAAAAACTGCACACGGGCTTATGAGTGGGAGAAATTGCGCAAAAACCTGACATGGAGAATGAAAAAATCATTTATCAGGAGCTTCATATCAATTTTGTTCTTTGTTCCGGGGACTGTACCTGAATTACCTTTGCACAGGATTGTAGTAAATTTAATTACCTTTCGAACGATATATAGCTCAAAAATTGCACACGGGCTTATGAGTGGAGAAAATTGCGCAAAAAAACATAATTTATCAGGAGCTTCCTATCAATTTTGTTCCTTGTTCCAGGGACTGTACCTGAATTATTTTTGCACAGGATTGTAGTAAATTTAAATACCTTTCGAACGATATAGCTCAAAAATTGCACACGGGCTTAAGAGTGGGAGAAATTGCGCAAAAACCTTACACAGATAATGAAAACATCATTTATCAGGAGTTTCCTATCAATTTTGTTCTTTGTTCCGGGGACTGTACCTTAAAAT
>JAGFPH010000002.1:309459-345156 GCA_018207615.1 Philaenus spumarius
CACCTATGGCCCTAGAGGAAGCTACATACCAAATTTCATTCCAATCCGTTCGGTAGTTTTGAAGAAGTCATTTTTTAATAACTTTGATCCCCCCAAACCCCCCTAAAATTTCGAATTTTTTAAAACTCTTTCTTAGTGAGCACCTATGGCCCTAGAGGAAGCTACATACCAAATTTCATTCTAATCCGTTCGGTAGTTTTGGAGAAATCGTGATGAGTGAGTCAGTGAGTCAGTGAGTCAGTGGGTTTTGGCTTTTATATATATATAGATATGATTTTAGTTTAATTATGTTTTTGTTTTTGCAAACGTATTATAAATAGTATAAGGAGCAATAAAATATTCATTCATTCTTTGTACATTGAATAAAATTATTAAACCACAAAATTGTAACATAAATAAAAAAAGTCAAAACTGCCATAAAATAATTTAAAGTCAGTAATAAGTGAAATACCAGTTAAGGCAATAATTGGATTTGGTAAGTTAAGAATGCACATAAATTACGAATGTACAATTTAAACTATTTTAAAAACTCGTATAATTTAAACTATATAAATGGAAATAAACTACCTATAGACCCTATATTAAACTTTGAATACTTCTCTTTAAATTTAATTTGTTCGAAATATTATTGTTATAACGTCTGTTCATAACAGTATTGACTGAATTTTTAATAAAATAAATATACAAAAGTAACATTAAAACATAATCAGGACATGTTTTTAAAGTGAGTCCTATTAAAATACATAAAAATGTGCTACTTTCAGTTGCTCCTTAGAATCATATTAGAATACAAATAAGTGCGATACAAGTTTTCTAACTTTGCATGATTTCATTCCTAACAGAAAAATATTTTTGTTCAGTTTGGAAGGCTAGATGTGCAACAACCCTCGCTCCCACACTTACAGGAAATAATGTAGACTTAATTAATACCTTTGACTATGGAATCTAACAGAACAGTGTTGTTCAGCAATTTTTAAATCTAAAAAGTTTAAGTTGTATAACTATAAGGCTGAACATATAACTTGTATATTTATTACAATAAACGACTGCAAAAATATGTAAACAATTATCTTAATTAATTATAAAATTACGCATGGCCAAGCAAGGTCTGGCCGTACTAGCAGTCGGAGACAAAGATAATGATTATAAAATAATACCAAGTGCTGGCAGTGCAAGTGCGGAAGAGAGAGAGAGAGAGAGAGAGAGCAGAGAGGGGTGAGTTGGTGACGTAACTGGAGGGATGGGGGAAGGGAGGTGAATTGACTGGTAGCGCTTCCTAGCGTGGACACCTATAACTAAATTTCAGCACCTATCTCTCGCGCGGTACGGATTTCCCTATGCCTTGAGAGATCTATTCGTAAGATACATAATCAATGCTAGAATAGAGACAGTGTGGCCATATGAAAGTGGCCGCCATGTTTTTCCTAAAACTAATGTCATCTGCTCAGAATTATAATGTAAAGATTAGTGTTGTATCTCTTTGTAATTATAAGAGAAATTACCTCTTTGTTTTTTTTTTATATGAAGGGAAAACAAGCGATTTAATTGTTATAGTTTGATATTTATACTGAAATTAAATAATAAAAACTGTATTTCTTCTTAAAAAGTGTATTCTGTTTTTTCGTGCAAAAAATTTTACAAATATAATAGAAACAGATAAGAATTTAGGATAAACATGGCTGCCGGCCAATAGGAAACAAAACCTCACTTGGCCACACTGTCTATCTAGTTACTATAATCATTAGTAGCATTGGTGTTTTACACAGCTTCCGTCGTTTCCCCAATATATAACGCCACTATCGTCGAATTTCCAGTGGAACAAAATATTGCATTGGATCGGAGTTCTATTAGGTTATCCAAATACAATGGTTCTATCTCGATTTACTCTCTCTCTCTTTTCGTTAAAAGCAATGCTCCTTTAGATTTAGAACGCTAGTTGGCAGCACATTACCAGTGAAATAATAGCAATAAATTGAAGAAGTACAATTAGTTTTACCCAGACTGCGCTGGCGAATTCTCTCACCGTATAGTCCATAAGATGGGATATCTGTATGTATAATCAAGGATACGGATACGACATCCGTAGCATCCTTGGTATTATTATCTCTGGTCCGTAGATGCATAGCTGTTTTACAATTGCGTTCGGTAGGAACAAAGATACCGTTATATGAATTTACAAGAGCAAATAATTACTTATTTCGGACAAATTAAGACTAATAAAGATTAAATATCATTATAAACATTGTGAAAACATAAATATCTCCGATAAAAACCAATCAAAATAAACTTTGTAATATATTTTGTGTACGTGACCAGAAACACCAGCCACTTATGGGACTAAGTAACGAAAACAATTGTTAGAGATACTTGCAACGGCACTGTCTGTAGAAGCCCGGCGATATTTGAACAAAAATTGGTACCGGTACTTCAGCATTAAACCTTGTACTGTTCAGACATACTTAATAAACTCATAACTAAGTTATCTATTGTCGCTCTTCCTTGCCTAAATCCATACTGACAATCTGCAATGAAATTATATTTATTTAAATAAATTGCAAAGTCTTAATAAATAAAATTTTCAATCACTTTGCCAAAAACTGGAAGCAGTGAGATAGCTTGGTAATTGTTTACGTCATTTGGATCCCCTTTTTATAAAGTGGAATGACTTTAGCTGCCTTCAATGGCCCCGGAAACACTCCACTCTCAAAAGAGGCATTGATCAGACCCGAAAGGGGCCCCACTAATACATCTACGCACTGCTTAATAATCAGGCGCGGATACAGGGAGAGGGTCATGGGGGTCATACCCCCCCAAACATTTTTTAAGGCTTGATTTATATGTTTGATTTTACCCTACAAGCGCCAAATAACACTATATTGTCGTGTTAGCCCGCCGAGCAAGTGGTAGGCAGCATTATTGTATCGTCTGATTGTATTGAATATTTCACCCACTATTAATCATCCAATCTCAATAAAACAAAAACGATTGGAAAGGAAATGTTTTAAACATTCATTTTTGTATTTACAAATTTGTTCTAAAACGTATATTTACATATTATGTAATCCATTTGTAATTGTATTTGTCTAAAAAGATGACGCTGCGCGAGAAACAAAAAGAAAAGACACAAAACTTTTCACTTTTCTAAGGCTCACAATCGTTAGACAGACTTGTTTTGAAAAGAATATTTAAGGTCACCTTTGGATTCGTCAAGATTTGAACTTTCTAACATTGTCTTCCAATCATTCGCCCCTCTTATAATTTTTTAGATATGAAGTTTTTGTAAATCCTTAAGATTTGACAGTAGGTTTTCAACCAATGAGTAAGCATATTTTGTAATCGATATATCTAGTACAAATCGATATACTTGTACATTGATGTTTATATGGATTTTAGTGTAAATTTTATATTTTCGTTTGATATAAGGAAAACCTGATTTACTGTTCATGGGCTACAGCTATAAGTCTTGTCTGTGAAATATGTACCATTGTGCCGATTGTCTTAGCGCATTTAGCCCAGCCAATAGAACAAAAAGAAGTCTAACTTTGTTATTGAATTTAACAGCAACCGACATGAACAGTGACTTTAAGGGTAGCACAAGGGTATGTAAAAAACAAAAACTATCAGGCAAGGAGCTTTTGCGCATTTCGTATAAACAAAAATTACAATAAATTGTGACTTTTGGGTTTTCGTTAATATTATAAAAAATGATGAATGATCACGATACTTCAAAAAAAACCTACAAATTGTTTTTTATAGACCCTGACTGGACCATTTTCAATGAGAAAAGTCGGGAAAGCGCTTAAAAACTACCATCTTTTAAAAGTTCATATCTTTGTTAATTTACAATATTAAGGGCAGGTTTTTTAGAAAATTATTGTTTATAATGTGTTCTTCAAATAGGAAGAAGATGAAATCTCTCGCATTAATAGTTTTTGCACAATTTCAGTAAAACAATGTAGGCCATTATCTTACATAATGCGCCCAATTAACCTGAGCGGCCCGTTTTAAATTTACCGATCGATTCCGAAAGTAGACACATTAAAATCTACAATTCGTATATTTGCGATTTTTTAATAACGTTGATAAAGTATAATAAAAATGCTTCAGAACATAGCGCGTGCGAAACGCGTAAATTTGCGGACGACGCCGATGGTAAATTTGCAAGAGAGGCAGTGCATGGTAGATGATGGTAGTGACGGAAACAGCAGCCTGATGCACGCAGATTGCCCTTCTCTTCTCCTCTGCATTATGCAAGATAATGGCCTAAATTGTTTATACTGCAATTGTGCAAAAACTATTAATGTGACAAATCTCATATTCCGCCTGTATGAACATACTAAACAATAATTTAAAAAAAGATCTGCCCTAATTAGGTATTGTAAATTAACAAAGATATGCACTTTTGAAAAATAGTAATTTTTAAGCGTTTTCCTACTTTTCTCGGTGAGAAATGGTCTGATTGAGGTTTTCAAAAAACATTTTGTATGTTTTTTTTAATTCTCTACAAATGTTTCGTTGGAAGTACCGTGATCCTTGCATACAATTGTATAATATCAACGAACAACCCAAAAAGTCAAAATTTATTGTTATTTTTGTTTATAAAAAATGCGCAAAAATTTCCTTGCCTGATCATTTTTGTATGTTATACATCTATGTGCTACCCTTAAAGCCACTGTGGATGTCGCTTGCTGAAATTCAATAACAATTAAAAATCTCTAGTGGTTGGGTTAATTGTTTTACGGAGAACGCAGCTGTATGGAGTTGTACAACTTAAATAAATAAGGGCTTGTGTTACGTTGTTTTAAATTAGTGAAACAAAGTGGATTTAATGATCGTGTTGTGGAGTTATGATTTCAGTACCGTTCCTGTTAACTCTTCAATAATTAGGGTTTATTTTATTCTTTAATCTGCAAGAAACTCTTGCTCTTTCAATAAAATATTTATGGCGTATAAATTCATTAAAAAACTATTCCATAGAGTTTATACATATTTTTTAATTCCCCAGACCCGTTGTTGTTAAATTCTTGGTAATGTTGTTTTCGACTTCTTATGACCCCTCCCAAAATGACATCCTGTATCCGCCCCTGTTAATAATCCACATTGACGGACCAAACATATCTGTTTTGATGCTTTTGCTTTAAAATTCATTATCACTTTCTTTACCTCCTGCTCATTTACAAGGAAAAGCATCATGGAAGAACACTAATGCAAGGAATATTGACTATACTTTAAAGGGTCTGCTGGTTTTGCCACCTCTGCAAAAAAATGATTGAAAATATCTGCAACTGCAGCTTGCTGAGACACTTTCTTGTCATAATAGTTTAAAGTAATTTGGGAAGGATGGTATTTTCCCCCTTTAAAACCATTAATAATATCCCATGTAGGTAGTTTTAGTGATATTTGAGTTCTTTATTTTCTTATTTATCTCATATGCTTTTGCATCCTTTAAAACCCTCCTATATACGCTTTTGTAGTTTTTAAAGCTTTTATCATTTGAATATTTATTTAAGCGGCTTAACAGCTTCATCTTTTCTCGTTATACTAAGATCCCTTTTGTGACCCATACGTTTTTCTTCAACTTATTAATTTTCACAACCCTTTTCACCTACGGACATGAAATATCTAAAAGATAATTAAAGGTGTCAATAAAAGAAACCCACATCCCATCAACCACCATGTTGTAGCTATACTGTCTTTCATTGGACTACTCGATTTTATTTCAGCATTAGGCCTGTGATTGTATCTATGAAATTGCGCTTTAGTTTTATTACAAACTCTGGTAATATGTCCTATTTTCCCGCATTTATGACAAGTACTGTTTATAAACTTACAACTAGGTGCTTTATGATTAGTTAGGCCACATCTATATAGCAGACTAGCTTTGCACGAATAGTCAAATTAAAGTTAAATGTATATTAACAAAAAATATATATCAATAAATTATTATACTATGCATTTCTTGTGGAGATTTTTAGTAACTTTGACCCCAAACCCCAATAAAATTTCGAATTTATTTAAAATCCTTTCTTAGGGAGCACCTAGGGCCTTAGAGGAAGCTACATACGAAATTTCATTATAATCCGTTCTGCGTTTTTTTTAGTAACTTTGACCCCCTTAAAACCCCTCTAAAATTTAGATTTTTTTTAAAACCTTTCTTAGCTAGCACTTATGGCCCTAGAGGAAGCTACATACCAAATTTCATTCCAATCCGTTTGGTAGTTTTATAGAAATCGTGATTTAGTAATTTTGGCCCACCCCCTCCTAAAATTTTGAATTTTTTAAAACCTTTCTTAGCGAGCACCTATGGCCCTAGAGGAAGCTACATACCAAATTTCGTTCCAATCTGTTCAGTAATTTTTGAGATTTCATGATGAGTCAGTGGTATTTGGATATTATATATATAGATTATATTTGTTACCTTT
The DNA here is from genome assembly GCA_018207615.1 of Philaenus spumarius. NCBI lineage: Eukaryota > Metazoa > Arthropoda > Insecta > Hemiptera > Aphrophoridae > Philaenus > Philaenus spumarius. The sequence goes on from JAGFPH010000002.1 coordinate 315,882, forward strand.
CCATTAGACTAAAATCTAGTAGGCCTATATCATTTTTATTATAAGTATAATTTTGCTTCGATCCATTTGCAGAATAGTTACATTTAGCACTGTTATTAGATTGAAGATTTCTATTCTATTGTATTGTGGAATTTTTTTGATTTAGTAATATTTATTTTGTTAACAGAGCTATTATAGTTTTTATATTCACTAACACCTAAACTAGCTTGTTCATCAGCAAATGCTTTCTTAATAACATCATCAATCGGAGAAATATAGTGGTGTAAGACAAAAAAGCTAATTTTTCAGTATTCATGATTTTGCGTTTGACTCTACAGAAAAATCAGAGAAGCTTGGCGAGTTACTTTGTTTAAGGTTTTCAATAAGTAACACAATAAATTTATCTTAATTTTAATATTTTTGTTACAAAAACTATGTTTTTTTGGAGGTAATACTGACTTACACCATTATGATTGTATAAAAACGACATACCATGGAGAGTTGAGGTATTAAAATAAATCATAGAATTGCAAAAAATACTTGTGTTTAATGATTCAGTTTACAAAAGTAGATTAAAAAGATAATACAGTAGTATTGTTTGTTTTGACTAATTATTTTCAGTTTCTGCTTCGCTCTCTCCATCGTCATAATCTTCAATTGGGCCGATGTCTTCCACGACATCGTTACTCCTGATATTTCGGAAAAGCGCATGATGTACTGGAAGGATGTACTTTAATAAGAATAGCATGTCCCTTTTCTTTAGAGCAGACATTACTCTGGGTCCAACGTACAATTTGTGCGATGAGTACTTAATGAGTGCAAGGCTTTGAGGACATCCTTGTTTTGTACGTTTCAAATCTACATCATCAAAGGGAGTTTCTTCATGAAGAGTGTATTTATATTGGATGGAGTACTCCTTTTCTTTATTAAAACGTAACCATTGGATTTTAAACCAGATGACTTTTCCATTTATATTTTTTTTCGTTTTGTAAGTTTTCAGGAAGTCATCACTAATCATTCTTACTAATAAGAATTTATTACTTTTTCTAGCAGTTACGATTATTCTGTACAAGTCATCTGGCAAGTAGATTATCTGCTTTCGTGCAGCATGTTTGATGTTTCCAAAGTCTGCGTCATTGGGTAAATAGGAGTGTCCTGACACAATGAACTTTAGGTCAATGGTCTCCATGTCATTAATTTCTTGTGTCATTTTCATCAAACTTAAAGCTACGTTTATGTTGCGGTTCTGTCCGCCACAAGAGTCACTATAAATAATTATGTGTTTAGAAGGGTTTTGATTTAAATGCTTAGTAAGGCAAGCAGATATCTCTTGAGATCTCCTGCTTGCAAGTGTCTTGTCCCAGAAGTACATGTATCGTACCCAAGTTTTTTCTTCATATCGTGTACTGCTAGGTTGTAACAATACATATTTCTACAGTAGTATGCTTCTGAAACTGTTAATTTTGGGAACGGAAGGGCTTTCTGCAAATCAATAGTCAATGTGCAAACATTTTCATTGGCTAGAGTGGTGTCGGTTTTTAGGCTATCACAAGCTTTTTCTGCTTTAGACAAATAATGAAGGGCATGATCTCTTTTCAATATTTGCTTTGCTTCAAATCAAACTTTAGCTTGTATTCATCGCTTCTTTTACATGTGTCTTTCCGAGGCGCATGAAAGTGTAAGTTAAATTTATTTTTGAAAACATATCTGTAGTAATAATCTTTAACAGGGTTTACTTCATATTTCAAATCTATAGTTTTTTTTTAGGTATTGCCAATATTCTTAATTGAGAATAGATTTGTGCACCCGTGAATGTTAAAACATATTTAACTTTAATAGAATCTGGTATATTATGTATAGATAAAAATACATTCAAAACTTTCCAAATTTGGGCTAAATTTCTCAAATTGTGGTAATGAAATACTACCTTAGTTTCCACAGCGGGTTTTTTTAATCTACCTAATTCTTCAGTTATTTCAAATAAAATCAAATTACTAAATCAATAAATATATATTGCAGATTCATTAAATTATATCCTCGTCACCATTTTCTGTTATATTTGCATTAAATAACAGAATAATAAATTCTTTTAAAAGAAACACAATTTCTGCATTACTTTATTTCAACTTCCATATTAATAAAGTGAAAATTAAATCAAATGTTTTTTTCAAAATTAAATACAAAGAGGTCAAAACTTCATAAGTACTAAGAGATATAACAAAAATTAATCAAAATTATGTCTTAAGTTGGTGTCACATCTAAGTATAATATATATATTTTGTTGAAATGAATTTCTTTTAATTTCATAATGTAGCATTAAGATTTTAAAGCTGCAATAACTGTTTGAAGATAGTAAAGTTATTACAAATGTTTTCCTACAACTCAGAATAAATGTATAATTTCTTCCCACCTGCCGATGGTCGTGGCCTGTGATATTACGTAACACTTTCCATGGTTATATACCAACATCTTTTTTCACCCTTCTTTCTTTCGATTTAATTTCTGCAGCCTTGATTTCTTCATTTGTGAAATGCTTTAAAAAAATTATACAGTTTACAATTACAAGTTCTTTAACTAACCTAAAGGAAATATAACTTTGGGTAAAATAAGACACAAATTCCAAGTTTTAAAATATTGCTTTCTTTTAGGATAATCAAGATTGCTGTAACTGCACTTTATAACAAACATCCTTTTCAAAATCATAACAAACTTTCACATAGTTAAACCTTTATATTTAAATACTTTAAGATAGCAACAAATATTTAGAAAACATTTCCCTGACAGTCCACAAATAAATACAACTTAAACTACAATCTTAATGTAGGTATGTACATTATCTTTAAATAAATAAAATGTAATAAATATCTTTGAGAAATATATAATTGGCCTAGTTTAAGTAAAACAGTTAAAATGGTTCACTGAAGAGTTTTTTTTACAAAGATAATGTGGAAGATACACTGTGCTTTCTATTTTGTAGTTCAATATAAACAGTGTTTTTATCACAGTTGAATTATTTTGTATTAGGTAGTAAAAAAGTTGGAGAATGGAAGTTAATCATTTTTCAATAGAAATGAAAAATAGAAAAGATTTGTTTAAAATTTTGTAATTGTCTTAACTGCTTACGAAACTAATGGTGCTCAAAATACAATTTTATTGGTGAAGGAAATTTAATGATAATTTATGGATTACTGTATTAAATTAATAGTCAAAGCGAATGGAAACATAAGCATGTGCTTAGATAAAGTTAAAATCAATCGGTAGTTTTATCAACTCCTATAAAAGCGAGCATATGTCCGTACATATGTAACATATAATCGTTGGTTTTATTTGTGATAATAACAGAAACTAAACAATGGCATATTAATTTATGGTATAGGATTAAAAGCACCAAAATAAACCTTGTTCAATTATTTTCTGGAAATATTGCTAATATTTTAAATTTTTCTCTCAAGAATTCTGCCATATTTCACTTTTTGTTATTGGCAATAGTAAAATGTATGATTCATACGGTTGTGTCTTTATCAAATAACATGTAACCTTATCCATAACATGATTATGAAATTAGTGGCAAAATTCACTGTAAGTCCTGTAAAAAAGGGAAACGTTTTGAAATGTGTATTTTTTTATTCAATTCTTTTCTCCACATTGTTTTTTAGCAAAAAAATAAACACAATTTACTATGAATTAAATTTTCATTTTGTTTCAGTCACCTTAACACGTTCATTTCTTCTAGAAAATGGATCTTCAGTAATAATTATTAAAACTTGTTGCACATTTTATTTCTGCATGTATGAATTAATATTCATCCTATTAAAAAATTAATATTTCAGATATAAATGTTCACTTCCAGCATAATTTAATAGCTTGTGTTTTAACATATTAAAAAGGTGCACTTATTAAACTTTATCATGTTGATTTTTACAATATCTAATTTTGGTATAATATACGGAGGGCAACAAAAATATTAATCAATCCACTTAAATAGGATGATTATTTCAGTAATTTGCAACAAAAATCAATATAAAAACATCACAACCAGAAAATTACTAGATAAAATCCAAGAATTCAACTTTAAGGTACAGTTTCATAAAAATTTAAAATTCACAACCCATGGCAAAATACACTCTACTCATAAAATATATCAACAACGACAACACATATTATGGTTACATACAAGTATAAAACCGAGATAACAATAATAAATATATAAAAAATGCAAATAATTATAAACAAAATTACCTACAGATCTTGTAAGACTTTGACTACAAAGATTTAAGGAAAAAGGCATGTAATAATTTATCTCTAACACTTCAATTTAGCTTAACAGTGAAAATATAATGCACTACATAGCTAAATTACACATTGACATACTGATGAACATCTAGTGCTTATTCGGATAACATTGTTATATCACATTGATTACAAGGTCTTACAACAGGGATTGGATACACAAAGGTCGCGTGCTTACACCACAATCACTCGAAACTACAATAACATTTTTAATTACCGCTTGACTAGATTGTTTTGATTTTTTACAAAATTAAAGTTACGTTTTTGTGCTTTGACAAAATGTTAAGTAACTTTGAGGAAAAAAATATTTGTACACTGCGAAACAAGTGAAAAATTAGAGCGATTATCTAGGGGAGTTTCACGAGAAATTTGCAGAATAAGCTTTAAAAAAGGTCTAAACTAGACAGCTGAAACTGACTGAGCCAGGACATTTCATCTAAGCCAACTGAGACTTACGACATATGACAAAACAATCCAGTAGACAAGTTTGAGAAGATCTATGAACTTAATATTCAAAACCAGATTAATTAGTTGTTCAATAATTTTTCAAAATTTCAAGTTGGTGTTTAGATGGATCTTGCTAATATTACTGGATTAACGAGTATCTTGTTTCCGTCAAAGGCTCTAACATCTACTTCATATTATAGCAGAGTATCCAAGTACACTTACATTGACTCGACAAGTGATTTAGAGTTACTTAGGAAAGTAGAATTTCTTTAAAGATTTTTTCTGGTCTTACAAACGTTGCTAAGGTTATAAAAATACCATTCTCTACTGCCCTCCGTCACCTATTCCATCTTTTTTCTTCGATTTTCTTCAATTTAAAGTCTCTCTGTCAATTTCTTCCCTCCTTAGCCTCCCTCTTCATCCCGCCAGTTTTGGGAGGCATTTCTGCATCATCTTCTTAACATGGTCATACCAGATCCAAGTGTCATACATGTCAATTGTCTGTTATTTATGTACTTTCAGATACTGGCGATCACATCCAGAAATCCATTTCAATGGAGGATTGCATTCTCCCACAATACTCAGTAAAACTGAAATTCATGTAGTTGTATTTCCTTACAATTGTTTTCATCTGCCTGTGTAGACTTCTCATTCATGCGTACGTTATGGATACCTAGGGCCTCGCAGATTTGTAATGGTGGTGCTAGGGAAATTATTTATAATATGTGAGTGATTTAAAAAAAAAAAATAAAACTATATTTCTTTTTTCCTTGCGCTTATTTATAAAAAGGGGTGGATACATTTTTTTAAACGTTCCAAAGCTTGAGAAAAGTACAATTTTATATTGTTTAAAAGGTTATATCATTGGCAAAATTTTGGTTTCTGAGAAAAAGATTATTCACAAAAAAAGGTACGTTTAGGCTGCTCTTTTGAAACAGGAAAAAGTAAATAAAAACAACTTTTTCAAAATGATTTAACAATTGACATAGGTTTACATTTAAAATGGCTTCAAAAACCACAGCCACCACCCAAAATTTACTTTTTGGGACATAAAACTAAATATTTCCCTAGATTCTTCAGGGATTAAACAGTGGGGTTTCAGATAATACCAAGGGTCTCAGCTGATTTCTTTGCCCGATTCATATATTGAGTGTACTGTTACATAGAGTATATTAGATATTTTAAAATTTGTAACATTAAGTAGTTTTTCGATTACATTATGTACTCTAAAAAATGTAGTTCTTAATATTTTTTTCCTAGGTGAGGAATGGTCACTGCTGGCGCCCGTGATATATTCCCTAACATGTATTGGGTTTACATCTTTATACAAATATAAACAGTTATTCGTACAGTAGAGTCCCGAACTAATTGGGACCGAACACTGTTCGGTTTAGCGGGAGTTCGGAATAGGCGGATTTCATGAATAATATTAACGTATTGACTAGTTAAGGCGTAAATTAAGTACGGGGACATCTGCTAGTGTCTGTTCTGTTGATCGGCTCGGAGGGAAGCGAGGAGGAGTAGAACACTCAAACTGAACTCATATCACACGTAGACGCGGCAAATGCTCTTGACCTCGCTCTATTAGTAATAGTGTAGGTTTACATCATCCGGGGTTATTTCTTCTGTTGCTTTACGATTCCGTTTTCTTCTAAAAATGGAAGGAAAGGGATAGGTTGTTCGAACTGTCAGTTTTGTCATCCCGCAGTCTGTCCGTTAGTACCGCACTGTCTTGAAAAAAGATTAAGAAAAACAAATTCCTTCAAGATAATGAAAACGAAGGAGAAAAACGGATGAAAGCAACTGGCAGGTGGCAACAACACTAGCTGATGTATCTAATATTTCCTTCTTTCTGAAGAACCCGGTATCCGTTTCACCTGATGCTTGTTGCCATAGCTTCCCACAAAGTGGATGGAAAACATGAAGGAAAAAACCAGCTTTTATTCCAATTTGATTTCAGACTTTTTCATCAAGCTTAGGCTTTATGTATGTCTCTATTCAACTTATTTGTATAACAATAAATGTACGTTTTTTCACAAACATCTTTTTAATTTCTTCTGTTTTTATGTTTAAAAAAATCGGTATTTTTTTTAACTCTGTTCGGAATAGCGAGATTCTACTATAATCACATTGTTTTGCAAAGCCACCTTCTCTATAAATCACTCTATTTCAATGTACAATAATTTGAGTTTCATCTTGTTCCTCCACACAAATTTATATCAAACGGAACAATACGAAGCAAAAAATAACTTAACATATCCACTTCGTTTTATAATTATTTACAAATTTTTTCTCCAAGTCAAAACTATAAAGCACAATAATATAAGTTGTTAATCGTAATAATGGTTTTTAAACAAAATGCATTTCTTTACCAGATGTTTCCAATTATATATTAAAGACTACAAAAAATTTAAGTAATAATATAAATGAAATACAGCTTATTATAATTTGAATTTATTATAAAAACGTTGGTCTATACATTTAAAATGTTATTGAAGTCTTGAGATACAATTCCCTTAGTTTTGTAAAAAAATATTGTTACTTTAATGGACCCTACAAATATAATCGTTGTCTGGTGTGCCTAAACACTGCGGAAGAGTGGTCTTCTAAATCACCTACCGATAAATACATTTCTGTCTAAGAGGACTTTGCATTTTGAATTCCATATATTTTTTTAGAAAAAGGAATTTAAACATTTTATAATAAAATATTTATTAATATAAAAAGTTTTTTCTTTCTCTTTATAAAAATAATTTATATTTAATTTCCTCTAAATAGCTCATCTCCCAAGTGAGCAGTTTATTGCAAAGTAGAGGATCTTAGGTACAGATAGCTTGGAAAACAGAAGACCAAAATTTTCGGCATTTTGCAACACTTGCTTCAACTTCACTGATAAGTTTATTTTGATATAAAACAGCTCCAGCAAAAATTCAAGTTCAATTAAGAAATGTCTAGTGAACTTATCTAGTTTATATATAAATCAACATTAAATTAAACTCCATTCTTAAAAAAAATTGAGGATGTACAATATTTTTTTACTTTTTTTATTAATTATAGCCAACCCTTGATAAACCGAATCTCAGTATAGACGGCTTTTGATATAACGCACTGTGCCTGCATTAGATTTGTAGCCAAGCTATCTTGCTGCAGAAAAACACTTTGTTGTCATGGTAACAGTTATGTAGTCATTCGATAATCTGTTATGTTTTGTCAAAATAATCTAATGATTTTGAAACAATTGTATGATCAAATGAAAGTAAGTCACTACTCACACACACCTATTTCTGTCTGGTTTTTACTTCCCAATTACGAATGAATTGTTAAACATGTTTTAGTTTTAATTGTAGTCATCATTTTTATTTTGTTATTTTTGTTTGCCCGTGAGTTAGTTCCTTGCCCATAAGATGTTTTCAGATATATGTTGAATGAGGTCTACATTGTCAAACTTGAATGCATAAATTTTCATTACAACGTACATCGTAGTCCCCCAATTAGTTTGTTAAATCGAGGATCAACTATGTGGTCAAACTGTGTCCACTAGGGAATGAGAGGTGTTGGAATTGCAACTAAGGAAGAAACAACCTGAACAAATCTACACATGATCTTGAATTTGTGTAAGAAACAGATGAAGATAACAAAAGAGGGATAATGTCCGGAAGCTAAAAGCTCAAGAGGAAGACTCCTGTACAAAATACAATAGCAAAAAAGTGACCTTAGGTTTTACAGTGGACTCGGTAGAAAACTGCAAACCTTTTCCATGTTTCCATAGAGTCAAAATTAAACAGAAAATATCTGTTTGGTTACAACCTTACAGGTTCTCAGTATTATAGGTTCGACATGTGGGGGGTGGAACATTGCAGTGAAGAAAATAATAAAATATGGATTGAGAAATTGAGCCAGAAACTACAAACACATAATATACATAAATTCCAAATTATTGCATGTGTATTGAGATACTGTTTTATTGGACTCTACTGCTAGATTGATAGAGATGCACCTCATGTTGTGGCTTCATCTGAAGCTGGGTGAATGTACCAAAAAGGAATTACAGTTAGTGCTATTCAATAATATTAAAAACCCGTCCTGCAGAATTAAAGCAATTGCATTGCAGGCAATAGAGCATGAGATGAAGTGGAGGAGTTCCTTACAGTCGATTCCATGTTCAACGTGCAGTACGGAGCGCCCATAAGCCAAGTTATCCAAATTGCAAAGTTCAGCGAAACTAGCCGTAAAAAAAAGCATCAACTCACACACAATGCTCGGACAGTTGACGCAACCCGCATGACAATAAACGTGATGGTAGTAGCATGTCTATCTCCCGTAAGACCTGTACTGCACGGTGAACGTGGAATTGAGTGTAGGTTTAGAAAACAGTCTTTGTTTCTCTTGTAAATGACAATGACGATCAAACTGATTTATCACCCTAAAAAATATGTAGCCAATATTCCAATTCAAAATGTTGGACAAAATTATTCAAATAGAGCCTCTTTAGTACAAGATACATAACCCACAACACAGATAAGACAGAACCAGTATCAAGTAAGAAATGAATGTAAACACACGTGTGTACAACATGTATAATAAGTGTGTTATAAGTATTTTATTATTACTATAAAAAAAGACACTCAATGGCTGATTTCACACTTACCGACACGACACCGATACAGAAACAATACCAATATCGGCAGACTTCCTTCAAATTTACCGATTTGATGCTGATACAGACATGACGCAGTAGCAATATCAGTATTTCACAAGCCTTAGCTTAGTTGTCAGCGACCGGTTTCAGTGCTCACTTGTGTTAAGATGAGTAAATTTAACAGATGACTGTATTTACTATATTTGTTATATTTAAGGCGTAAGTTACATAATAAAAATGATAGATGGGTTCACCCTATCATTACAGTTCGATATTTAGAAGGCACATATTATAACTTATTCGACAAATTGATTGTTCACCGAGTTAAGGTTACAAATTTTTTTTTTGGATGAGCAAAGATACAGTTGATTATGTAGTAAGGTTTATTCCCAGCTTTTTTCTCAAAGTATTTTATTTTTATTCCCATCACTGAACTTATCCCTCAAACAGTGCTTCCTTTCAACAAGTTCAATTAAAGTTAGACATCATATTTAAAATTAGCTGTATTATTAGCCATATCAAACAGACAAAAATATTTTCACAAACCAAAGAATTTATTTTATAAATTATAACTTTCAGTAGACACGCACCACCTTGAATTGTTCATAACAGCGAGATATTCTCAAGTTACTTAATTGAAATTAGTGTTCAAAAATATTTAACTACGATTTACATAGGCCAAATTATTGATTAGTTACCATAGCAACCAGTAAACAACTTCAACAAACTGAAACGATATCATACCAATAAAGTTGGGAGACCTGCAGCCCACTGTCATGTCGTCGCCTGCAATGACATGACATCGACATATCGGTGAGTGTGAAAGCTATTCTCTTAAAGTGTTTTCTTGACTGCCAAAATCGTGCCGATATCGGTCGGTAAGTATGAAACGGCCAATAAGCAATGCAAGTTAACATCACATTTAATTGGTTTAAAAATGCATGAACAATTAATCAAACATGACGTATCTAGAAAGAAAAAACAAAAAAAGAACTATGAGCAAAACAAAAATAAAAGAAGTAACTTATTTATAGTTCAGAATATAACCAGTTCTGGAAGAAAATGAATAATAATAAAAAAACCTTTGCTCTCAAAATATAATATATATATACGACATAATATATTTTAAGTGTGAAAGGAAGAAATACATAAAAACAAATTGTTAAAAATAAAGTTTAAAAATACATAAATAATAAAAACACAATACATATGTTGTAAAGCACCCAGAATAAATCACAGACGTTACTTATAAATCCATATTTGGTAACAAAAAAAAAAAAAAAAAAAAAAAAAAAAAGCCAAACCGATATAGACTTGACAAAATTTTAACATTTTGATTGATAAAATATGATATTTAAATACGTTTTTACACGTAATTATGGTCAGATAACTTTTGTTTCTGCAAATCGATTTACGATAATTGTTTTAACGTGAAGTGGATTTATCAATAATATTTTGTAAGTGTTGCAAAACGCCAGAAAGTGAACACTAGTTATAAACAAAATAGTTTTGCAATATTTAAATATTGCTTCAATTTACATAGACATTTCTCTAAAAGAAACAAAATCTTATTTACACCAAAGATAAACAAAACTGCACACCAGGTTTGAACACATGCGTGGCAAGAGGGGAGGGATTTATTCGGCTTTCTTGGCTCCTCGAGATGTCCATGCAATGAGAAGGTTACGAGCAAAGTAAAGTGAAAACGAATGTACTTGAACTGCCAACAAGATGAAAGCATACCACAGCAGCGCATACGGATAACCCTGAAACATTAAGGAAATTACTGTAAATATACCAGTAAATATAAGCTATACTACACAGTGGTTCTACTTTTAAATTTGGAATTTTATGCAAAAATAGTTCTAGATGGGTGGAAGTTTTCTATAAACACTTGTTACTAGCAAATGGATATATGGTTACTAACTAACTAAGCCCGTAAAAATATAGTCTTTTACAGTCTTTTTTTAACACTTGAAAATTAAATTTTAAGTATATGAGCATTACTAAAGTTCTTGTAAAATTCAAATGTCGAGTACAGTGAAACCCCTCTTTATGGACCCTCCTCTTAACGGACAGTTTTTTAAAATCCCGAGAAAAAACTAAGAAATCAAGCTATTTTTACCCCTCTATAACGGACCCTCTCCATAACTGGACACGGACAAGGCATTTGTCCCCCATCACCAAGTCTAACCCCTCGGTTGTATAAAAACTCTCACTGTTATAAACCATACAAGTGTTTATTGAAACAGTGCAATATGCACGTGTTGTTAAACCTGTCGCCGATGGATTATATACAAGTGTATTTATATATAACGAAAACTCTTGCTATTGTAATGGATAAAATAAAAGTTTGTGCTAAGTTTGTCCTTTGTTCTCGGCTCAGTTTACTACTGCAAGTATTAAAGTGTTATTCGTCATATTTTGTGTTATACATAGCTTGAAGTGTTCAATATGCCGCCTTCAAAATCACATAAATCAAGCCTTACATTAAAGCAGAAAATCCATATTATAATATACCAAGAAATTAAGTTTGAAATCGGAAAAACTCGGGTGTCGGAAATAATGAAAAAAAAAAGAAGAACTTTTACGTCTATACGGCCAATGTTCAACCAATGTAAAAAATGTGTCGATTACAGCATACTGGATTAAGTTACATTATTGACAAGACTGTTTTGGAGTGGTTTATCCGTGTTCGATCGCAAAAAGTGCCTGTGTCAGGACCCATGATACAGGAAAAAGCTCAGGAAGTAGGTAGGGAGCTAAAAATGTACAATTTTAAAGCATCCAATGGTTGGGTTGACCGATTCAGGACACGTCACAAAATCGCGTTTAAGGCTATTTGTGGGGAGGCCGCGAGAGTGTAGACAAGGAAACAGTGGTTGAATGGAAAAATAAAATTGCACATCTTATTGTAGGCTATGATGCAAAGGACATATTCAATGCAGATGAGACAGGTTTATTTTATCGCGCTCTACCGGATAAAACACTATGCTTCAAGGGTGAGAACTGTTCGGGTGGCAAAATAGCAAAAGAACGACTGACGGTCCTTTTATGTTCCAGTTTGGAAGGTGCAAAATTAAAACCATTGGTGATAGGGAAAGCTCTAAATCCCAGATGTTTTAAAGGCATATATTTAGATTTGTTAGGTGTTGACTGGAAAGCAAACAAAAAGGCATGGATGACAGGTCAAATAATGACTAAATGGTTGGAACAATTAGACCGAAAAATGAAAATGTTGGACAGAAAATTTGTTTTGTTTCTTTATAATGCAATGTCCCACGTCCACCTTAATTTACAAAACATAAAACTTGTCTTTTTTCCTCCAAGTTACTGCGACTTGACAACCCATGGATCAAGGAGTTATTTAAAATTTTAAAGTTAAATATCGCCAGCTAGCATTACATCACCTGATAGCAAATTCAGACAAAAACAAACCAGTTCAAGATTTATCTAAATGCATTGACGTGCTTAAAGCAGTAACTTGGATCAAAAAGGCCTAGAAAAGACATCTGTCGTTCAACGATAAAAAATTGTTTTAAAAAAGCCGGGTTTCCAATAGCCGAACAACTTGAAGCAGGAAATATGGAGGATGATGAATCCAGCCTTGCAGGGTTATTGGCCATTTACCCTGTGGACGTAGGAGGGGATTTGGCGACAATAGATGATAATTTGGTTACAGAAGGTGCCACGCTGAATATCACGGAAATGTTAAATGAAATAAACCCGCAACCATGCTCTTCTTTGGAATTGGACGAGCAAGCTGACGAAGAGGATGATAACTTTGATCAGGAACAACATCACAAGGTAAGAAATGTGATACATATTACTGTACTTGATATTTAGTTTCCCAACAGCCAGGCATGTGTGACGTTGAGTAATTGAGCCAATTGTTTTTATTGCAGGACATGCCAAACTTAAATCAGAATCAGAAGTATTGAAACAACTCACAAGAATAAGCGACTATTATAAAGAAAAAAAATGATGAAAACGGATTTATATTATCTAATGATCTGATTATTCACCAAGAACATCAAATGACCCGGGCTATTTATAAAGCACAAACCTTAATTACAAATTTTTTTAAAACAGATGCGTACATAATGTAGGCCTATGTACTAAACTAATTAAATGTATTTAATATTTACATATTTTTTTTTGTTTACCTAATAAATTAATACATAATTTACGTAGAACCTTGCCATGGCGTTTTTTATACATAACCTGCTTTTTTTAAAACCCCTCTCCAAAGGACACCCCTCTATTAGTGGACACTTTTCTTGGTCCCACGAGTGTCCGTTATAGAAGGGTTTCACTGCATAAAGTACTAAACAAAGTATTATTATTATATGTATGTATATATAGCTTTCTAATTCATTTGTGTTCATGATTTCTAGAAGGCTTAAATAAGAGAATACTATAATACAAAACTTTTATTTAAATGTAAATACCATTTTTTGTTTTTGTTTTGCTCAGAGTCTATTAACTTATTTCTTAGTCGGTGACGATCGTTTCACCTATTTCATGCAGGCATGGGCAAACCGATTTTCATTTGCAATAAATGAGCATAAAATTTGAAATTTCTGAATGAATGAAATAGGCGAAGCGTTTGTCATCGACTAAGAAATAAGTTACTGGACTGTGAGCAGATCACAAAAAAAAGTACGATATTTACATTTATATAATTACCACTCATAAGGCAAAAACAAAACAATATAAAAAAAACTTGTATTATTTGGTCAAACTGACTTGTTTTGTAATACATAATAATTGGTGTTACATTTTTGGTGTAATACCTCTATTTCTTAAAATTAAAAAACACGCTTTAATAGCAATCCGACTAAAAATTTTAAAATAATTATATAAATGCATGGGGTGCTTGGCATCAAATGTTACAAATATTTCATTGGTTGATATTTATAAAAGTAGTTATTTAAAAATATAGTAAAACACACCCCACACTTTTTTTACAATTATTTTAAAATATTTGGTCAGTTTGCTATTAAAGCGTGTTTTTTTAGTTTTTTAAACTATAATTTATTTTCTTAGTCTCAAAACGGAATCAAATGTAGCCTACATAATTGTAATCAAGAGACTCGACTTTTTGTATATCTTATGTGGGACAATAGATATAAAATTATGTATGTAAAATTTAGAGGGGTGTATATAAGTTATTGTATTGTCATCGGTGATTGACACGTACGTGTGCAAATTTTCAAGTTAATCAGACGTCTTTAAGTTGGTTAAAATTGCTATGAAAGATTCCGTTACATAGGCTACAGGTCAACCTATAATAAAAAATCGCTAATCCTGAGGGTCCTGGCAAGTATAATTGGACAAACTATTTAAATTATTGCATTGTCATCGGTCCTTGATAAGTGTGCAAAGTTTCAAATCAATCCGACGTTTTGAAGGAGGTGAAAATCGCGTTCAAAGATTCCGTTACATAGATACATACCAAGCTAATAAAAGTGTGTTAAAAAAACTATAAATAAATATAACATGAATTTTTTAACAAAATTTATGTTTAAATATCGGGCTCTTCGCTGTCGGTTGTCGCAGCGGTTCCCGAGCGATGGTTTGTCTCCTAATTAGGATGTGTCCTTCCACTCTTGTGCCAGCTTCCAGACCTTGTAAGGATGGTTTGTGGTTTAGAGGATTTTTCAATAAGGTGACGAAACGGTTGTTCCACTTCAAAACTTTTAATTAAGCAAAACAATCTCGTCCTCTGCTGCTGGCCTGAACTTACTAAACTAATGGAGGCAAAAGCAAGCAAGTCTACATTGTGTGGTGTGGAATCTGCTCCAGACCAAGGTTTCTAACTGACTAACTTAGCCTCAAGCTGGTTCCCCCCACCTTTAACTATAAACTGTGAGATCAGCTATTGTTTGTGTGCAAGCCATTATTTAGCATGACCACTATCAACATAAATGCAGGTGGAGGGCACCTGTCGTATACACAACCTGTTTATTACTTTGAATACTGGTATTTTTATTTGTTGAAATCTTGTAGAGTCTGTTTTCTGTTTAGTCTGTTTTCTTTGTAAAGTTGTCTGTTTCAAGGCACTGTTTAAATTTAATTGTTCTAGATAATTCTTATTAAATATTATAAAATTATGTGTTATTAAAGCTAGCTCTTCAACTTTTATGTTAGCATTTTATTGCCGACCATAGCCTACATCTACAATTACTCAAGTTGTGCATATTTAACTTGAAATAGTGAAAAATATTGTAATTATGTATTGTGAGAACTTTTAAAATGAATTTATTAGATATTTTCCATAAAGTGACTAAAACGAAAGGTTGTGCAATACAAGACAATGTGATATATCACTTTTGTAACGTCACATATGTTCTGGTAGCTTGGACTGATGACACTGAATGATGTCAGAATGTTGTCATCTGTAATCTGCCTGAACACCGTGTTGTACTAATTCTTATTTTTTACAAATAATATTTTTCATCCATTTACTGTAGCCAACATAAATACTAATACTGTTGTAACTACAAAACTATTATATGTAAATTTATGTAACGTTTGATTTTTAAATTAATTTATTTTAAAATTTTTGGCTGAAGCAATATGGATACTGTAACTTTAAGGCTCAGTTTTACAAGAAAAGACGTATAGTCTGAAATAGTTTGACTCTTACCTGCCATAAGGTGATATCATCAGTATCACCTGTAGATAAATATTGCCACGCTTCTCTGAAGTAATATACTGCGGCATACAACACTGGACCAAATCCAAATATACCAATCCCAATCATGTATCGTTTCATTGTTTTGATTCTGTTCTTTCGCACTGCAGCCAGACCAAGAAACGATAGCAGTAAACTAACGCACCATATGTACTCCCATAACAATGGCTGAAACAGATTAGGTTAGGTTAGAAAATGCAATGAAGACAAACATATTTACTTAAAATGTTTTAACCATTGTATATAATATTAATTAGATGATCCTACTCAAAGGTTTTGAATAGGATATTTTCGTTTTAATCGAAGTTGTAAATATATCCTTAAACTATAACCTAGCCTACAATTTGTTTACTATAACCTACTATATCCATATCATTTATCTCAAAACAAAACCTAACTTAGATATCCTTAAAGTGGTTCCTTTCATTTTTGTTGAAGTGTGGATGTAATCAGCCGTTATGTTTTGGAATTAGGGCTTATTATTGACTGTGATTTCTTTGTATGTTTGTTTAAGTAACATGTGACTTTAAAAGAATAGCTATTTAATACTCCAATGATATGGGAAAATTACGTTTAAAGTTTAAATTGCTGTTGTGTTTTAATAAACTACGGAGTAAATAAACAATCAAATATTTGTACAGTATTGTTCCTTGCCAAATGTATCTTTCTAGCTTTGGTGATTTAGAGAACTGGCAGAGGAACTGTACATTATTAGTGGACATAGTAAAGACCTACAAAAGCTTTGTTTTTATTGTTCTAATAACAATATTGAACTAGGTGAGAAAAGATTTCATAAACGCTTTCCCACAGTAATCAAAAATAAATCATTATAGAGAATCTCCGCATGAAAGATAACTATTGCGTGACTCTTATGGTGAGATCTAGGGTCGGGAGTGATTCAGAAAATCGTGTTCTGGGGACCTTGATCAGTGCTCATTGATTACTGCTAACCGACCTTAGGTGTCACCATTAGAGTCACTGCAATAGCTCATCTTTTCTATAGAAATACGCTAATAAAGAACACCAATCAACAGTATTTATATAATATAAGACATGATTATTTTCAAACATTTAAATTTAATTTTCTAAAAAAACAAATAATACTGTATTACTCAGGAAAGTATTAATTACCTACAAATGATACATTTTTTTCAAAAGAATCAATTATTTCTGGTATTGGTATTCATGGAAACAAACAAAGTTTACTTACGTATAATATTAGTACCGATATGGTATGCTGACTATTAAAACTGTAGAAATTTATTCTAACAATAAATTAAATTACAGTACTTTACTGTAGTAAGCTACTTAAAAATGTATATTAGAAAAAGGTATTACCGCATTATTCAGTTAGTAGATAAATAACAACATAAAATACAAACCAAATATTTAGATGCTTTTTTCATGTATCTGTTACTTATATTTATTGATAATGGATTTGTTGTTCACTTTTAATTCGTAAGTCCCGGTACTTGAGGAAATAATTCATACTGTCATCAAACCCTTGAATGTTAGCAATGTTGGGGTGTGTGCTAAGGAAAGCCCACACTTGCATTGTCCAGTGGCAGATTATTGTTGCCACTCCTTAATCACACTACAAATCATTATGACAGTTGACTGACACTGGGTGTAAGCAACTATAGCCTTAACTTCTCAAGTACGTCACTGAGTTGTATTTTTGCAATGTGAAAATATTTGTTTACTTTATATAATCAACTTCAACCGCAATTAACTTCATTGTACCATTTTTGTATACTGATTACTGAAACATAATACTATGTTATAAAGAGGAAACTGTATTACGATTTAACTAAAAAAACGCTTATCAGATTCAGATGAAACTTTTACCTGGGAGTCTACTAAATCTGACAAAACTTGAAATTAAAATCTTTCCTTCAAAAATTCCATACCTATATTCTAACAGTAGCATCTATATATATACATATATGTATGTAAGCCTAATATATCTGATTATCATAATTCAAATATTGATAAATTGAACAATATAATTGTAACGTAACGGGCCCATATAGGTTGTCTTACCACGTGAATCTTAAATAATTTATTACTTCACGAAGGCAATTCTGGTAAACTAAATTATCCGCTGGATCCGAAGCCAGCTTTTTGAGGCTATTTTGCAACTAACATTATCTTATTTATAAATTTATAATAATTTAATTAAACAAATGAAACTACCGGTGACGTCACACGTGGCCATGCAAGGCCGTACCAAACTAATGTATTAATAATTACCAATTCGCGAACTACATTGTGGTTGGGAATTTGTCACCAACGGCCCCCCTCAAAGTCGGTAGCCCCGTGGTGCTTTACTAGCCAACCATAATGATAAATTTGCACATTAATTGTTAAAGTTAAACCCAAACCTAAAAACCGTTGCCACTGGTTGCCGGTCGTTCACTCACTGCACATTTTGCTGTGCCCGATGTCATAGCGATCACGAGTCGTTCGTTCCAGGTCACTAATCTCCGCCGCCAACTGGAGACTCAGTGGCTCCCCGAGACCATATGTATATACATGGATCTCAGGTCGCTACATAATTAACAACTGTGAAATTTCCTCCACGATATCAGTACTTGAAGAAGCTTTGCGGTAACTCTATAAAACACGAGAATTAAAGAATAATTTAAAGAACTGTGAACTTTCTTGAAGGATATCAGAACTTAAAACTCGATAAATTGTTTCCAAAAGTATTTAAGTTTTAAAAGTCGGGCTGGCTGATCAGCAGACAAGAGTTTTCAGAGTAGAGTGAGAGGATATAGGCAGGAAAATATAGACCCAAAGAAGAACTTAGTGAAAATAGTACATTCATTTTATGCCTGTAAATATAAATTATATATTCATGTACATTAAAAGTCTTGCTTACCGTACTCAAAATTTTAAAAATAATACAATATACAGAATATGTTAAAGTTTTATTTAAGATAAAAATTAACCAATGTATTATTGACCACAGTGTTTTATATGTATCCATTATTTCTATTGAGACACAAAAAAACTTAATTTTAAACATTACTTGTTAAACATAATTTGATGTTTTAACTAAAATCAACTATATTTTGATTTTAAAATATAATAATACATTAATATAAAATTCAAATCAACATAATGTATGAACTTATTAAAACTTTGTTTAACATTTTAATAGAGTTTTCTAGTAAAAATATTGATGTACTATTCAAAATTTGATATAAAATTTCAATGTAAAAATTTAACTTTGACAACAATACAATTTTTAGTAATCACATTAGGCCTACTATTAAAGCTATATTTCCATGTTATATTAAGAACAACAATGTTTGCTATGAAAATACTATCTTGATAATACAGAGTAATTAATACATTATATATAATATGTAATAAATAATAATATGTTAATGTTTTGCTTCATAAAACATGGGGCTTTGGGAGTTGATGTTATTCTACATCTTGATGTTTTACCACCCCTACTACACTGGATTCACTCCCAGAACATAAGAAAACAATTTGGAGGGAAAAGATCAGAAATTATTAATTTGGAAACATATTAATTTTGTTTTAATTATTGAATTCATTTGTCGAAATTCAACAATGCATTAATTTAGACAACAATACCATAATTATTAAATTCAGACTAGTTCTTTCTTCAAAGTTTTCAAGAAATAAAATATGGACTGAGAACATAAACTGGTCACCCGATCTTGACAAAAATGAACAAAAGGTTGGCGGCATTACTCTATATTTATACTGGGAAGCAAAAAAGAACAATTTAGACAAAATAATCATTTACGTCTTTACAAGAGAATTGGGACTTTATTACCAGATAAACATTTCATTAAATTTATTTTTTCTTCATACATTTTTTGTCAAGAGTTCTAGAGTATCTCACTTGACCGAAAACTAAAAGATGATGGGGTCGATTTCTGTACGACCAAAGAAGTTTATCATTCACCAAAAACTCTCCATCTGTGTTTTCTTGTTGCTTCGCTACAGTTGACTTTTCTTGATATTTTTTTGTGGTTACATAAAAATATTGTCAAAAACCTAAACCTACCGCATAACCTAGCACCCAAGAAGCACATAGGCTATATATCGAATTTCGAACTCCCAAGTGATGTGGTTTCGAAAAAATAAAGTTTCTTACTTTTTGCTGTATTTTGTGGGTAAGTCGTGAAATTGGCAAGAATGTTTCCTTAGCGAGTACCTATGACCCAAAATTAGGGTGACCAAACATCCCAGAACTCCAGTATTGTCAGGTTTTTAATTATTATTTAATGCATCCCAAACAACTGTTTCGGCACTTGCTATAGTCCCAGAATTTAGTTTTTTTATGTGTATTTTAAATAATTTTAATATTTTTTTAATAAATTTTGCTCAATTGGCATCGGATGGATCGGATATATTTTTACGACTGTGCTCACAGGATTCAGAAGTTCGGCTTCCCAGTAATTAGTAATGTGGCATCCGCAGTGTAAAATTCGTCTTGCCCCCGCGTGTATAATTGTTTTTGTAAACAGTGTGTTCACTATAAAGTGTACCTGCAGTATAGATATTGAAGAAGAAGAGAAAGAACAGAAAGCGGCATGAAAACGGTCAATTTGGGTTCACCAAATCAATCAGAATAGACAGGAATATGGAGAATATCATACATTATTTCCTGATCTGACTAATGACACCAGATTGTTTCAATACTCCCGTATGATTAATACCCGGTTTTTTGAACTGCTGAACATCCTGGGACCACATACAGAGAGGCAAAATACTACATACAGACGTGCAATTGATCCTCAATAATGAGAATCAATTGATTGGAGGAAGCCTTGGATCACGATCAATCCATCATGCTTGAGAGAAATCGAACGACGGGAAATAATCCGCTTCCGCTCCGTACGGAGTGAAGTTGAGTGCGCTCAAATTTCGTGATTCCCAAGGTCGTTGGTTGCTCTGTACACACGAATCAGATTGACTTCCCTCTCGAGAATCCTCGTCGGCATTGCCGATGATCATTACGAACGATGTGGTATGTAAACCCACTCTCATTAGAAACAGTGTCATTAATAATAAATGCCAATCCATTCGATGACCACAAGTGCGCGCCTACCTTAACACAGAGTACACTGGTAATATCACTAGCTGACTAGCTAAACAACTTGTTAGGACAATAATAAATACATTTGGTTACTGCACTGCTAAAAACAAACAATAGCTTATTGCAAGTTACTTCATTTGCCTTCATTTTGGGGAAATAAACACAACAATCTTTATCAAGTGAGGTCGTTATGATTATAGAGCGGAAAGGAAAATACGTAACTGTTTTATCAATGTCAAGTCATGGTGGGCGTTGTGACATTATTGATCACATTAAGCCAAGAAAACACATCAATAGATTTAGTGTGCATCGATCTAGTAAAAAGTAAAAACAATACAAAATTATTTTATAAAGCCTCAATCAAGTGAAGAAATGAAAGTTCAAACAGCCGAACCTATTACATGGTAAAACATCACCAAAGTTTTAGATCTAGAGATTGTAGTAAAAAACTAAATAACGTTATGTTAAATGATTTATCAATTACAAGTAAATTCAACTCACTATATATTCACCTATATTCAGTTCATATATCACTACTACATGTCTGGAGGCAAATAACCATATTAATTTGGCAATAACTTCAGTAAAAGGAGTGATTGCTCCTCAGTTTATGAGAAAGTCTTGATGATATGAAAAAAGTTTTTTTATGGGAAATCAACTATCATGCAAATAATCACTAAGCGGTTAAAATATTTTTGTTTAGTTATTTTAGATTAATGAAGGCGTTCAGTCTAAACTCTTAAGAATGGGCCTCCGACGCCCCAGGGGTGCAGAAAATGTTTTAATACAACAAATTCCCCAGAACAAACTTTTTTCATTTTTTCACTAAAAATTTCCCCATTCACGACAGGAGACCATAAAACTCCACCTCTGCACCCCCCTATGCAATGAAAACGGAAACAAACAAATGAGTCATCACATCGTACACATTTTACCCTTAAAGCTCTCTTTCGAATTTCGGTAAGTAGTTTAAGTTAAGAAATGTAAAACATCAGTAATACCTATGTACTAAGTACTTTAGTATAATATGGTTTAATTGTTATCGCTTGTATAATATCATTTGTATTAAGCTAAAACAATTTGCATACGGTAACATAATTATTATTAATCCCTAAAGAAAGTATTAGAACATCAGCTGTTTGTAGCTAGGCAAGAATCAGAAAACTACCATTCATCAACAGACACAAAAAATCGTATTGGCGTCTCGCCCGTACAATATTTTGTGTGGTGAAGATTAAATAGAAACCCTGCCTGACTTGCAGTCAGAAAACAGACAACACACTTGTGAGTGTGTGTATGTATACAGGGTGTTCATTTGAAAACTTCAAACTCGTATTAAAAGACTTATAGCCCAATTTCAAAATAGGTTATTTTATTGCATGAACAACAATGGCTACCAATTTGAACATTTGATTTGAAGTTTACAAAGGATTTACAACAGTATTCAGTGAGTCATTTTGTTGTTATTAGCAGTAAGTAGTAGTTAGTAATTGATGTGTAAGAAATAACATTATTGGCTGCTGATACCAAACGGCTTGGCTGATTTCAATTTTTTTTCACCAAAATACAGCATTTTTGATGAGTTTCAATTTGAGGTGTCACAAGGTATACGTTGCCATTTCAAAATTTTGACTTTAGGTGAAGGGGGGGGGGGGGCATGGGGGCGAGCAGAGCACGCCCATTTTGAAAAAATTTTTTATTCCCCCAATTAGTACTATACATTCCCGTTTACAGAATTTTGATACTTGGGCTATAAGTCTTTTATACGAGTTTGAAGTTTTCAAATGAACACTCTGTATATATCGTAAACAAACCTATTAGGCTGACCTTTGTTTTATCTATTTTTCCCTAAAATAATACCTTTTCCTTTATTTTTTGTGGATTTTTCCGGACCAAAACTTTCCCAGCCCAGCCTCAATTTCTCCCGAACCTCGTTTGGGCGTTCGCCCATATTCCGTACCCCACACTCTGAACAAAACACCAATGAAATATAAACTTTTTGCTTAAATACTACTGACATGTTTGATCTCAACAAAAATAACCGTGTGGCATTTTGTGGAGACAATACATACACCAACTTGGTGGTTTACAAGGCAAGGCAAATTTAAATGTATTTACTATTACACCGAGGAAGAAACTTGTAGAAATTTAAATAAATGAAGCCTTGTGGGTAAAGTTAACGGACAACTCTATCAATCAAACAAGCATTGAAATAAGGCTATTGTAAATATAAAATTGTAATAAAAGAAAAACTATTGAGCTAGCCCCAGTAGATGCAATACGCTTTGCCAAAGTCTCTATATTTTCCGCTTTATGAAAAGCATTGTTTGAAAGAAGTTCTAATCATGCCTTCAGTCTTTGTTGTATATATTAAATATATTTAAAGTATTATACAGTAAAACAAAAATAAACCTACTTATTTCAAGAAATTCGTTTTTTTTTATAATGCAGCAACTTACAAAAGATTAAATTACAATAACTGTGTGAAGATTTTTATTTTTATTCAAGCCAAAAATCTTATGGAATTTATTATAACAAGGTAGTTACTAGATTTTTTTTAATCTGGGGTTCCCTGAACTTTGGGGCACAGGACTACCTTTTTCCCCATGTCGACGGCCCTAAGTAGAACAATTTATCTTACCTGCAACTGCCTTAAGATAAGCTTCAAGAGCAGAGCATTCTGTTGTGAAGTGTTTGGAATTACTTCAATTTGGCATCATAAACCTGCCACAAAAAATTAGATTGCGTTTCTAATTTACTAAGTGCTTTTGATATAAATTCGTATTTAAATTGTGAATTTAAGTTTCTTTTCGTATTCATCATATAAGTTTGTATTTCTGTATGTATAGGCTACGTTAATTTGTGTTTCATGGGATATAATATTTTTGTTATGAATACCACACTTTCTTGTATCTCCTGTAGATAAAATTAGTAAACAATTAAAGTTTTCAAAATTAGTAGGCCTACATGGAACGTAGACATTTAATAAAACCTTTTAAAGTATACCTTAGGAACTTGTAATTCTTCAATTTCTAGACATTTAATAAAACCTTTTAAAGTACCTTAGGAACTTGTAATTCTTCAATTTCTAAGATGAAAATGTCCAATCTATCGAGTATATCAGCAGACAATTTAGCCAACATCGCAAAAAACAGCAGGTAATGGAAAAATATGCAGTACTTTAATCTTGATTTGTTTTGTGCACTGAAATCAGAATTAAGAAACACATAAAAACTATTCTGTTATAGTGAAATCTTTTTCACTTACTGTAGCCTACTTAAAGTTATGGTTTCATGGAACAAAGTAAACTAGGCTATATATTATATTTTTAAATATAGTTATCAGACTATAGTGTTATAACTTACCACTACACTGTATTTATTCAAAATTTGAAAAAAATCAACAAGCTATTTTATTTAACTGCAAATACAGTTTTGACAGTACGGTAGTAGTATGTTTTCAGCAAAGTAACTGAGTTCTAAGCCATCTTGTAATTAAGACAAGTATATCTTTCAGTTTAATAGGCTATTTGTACTGCTGAAAAAGAGTGTTTTACTGCTGAAATCATTGTGCTGAAAAAGAGCGTTTTATCATTTTTTTAATTTACAGTTTATTGTTTTGTCCTGAACGAAACCATTACAGATTTAAAACTGTCAGATATATAATTCACTGTCTCAGTAATTTTGATTATTACTTACTACAACAAATAATTAGTAGTATGTACATACATATACAAATTAAGCTAACAATCCCTTTCACTGTAGTTTTGCTGTTTTTAAATACTTTATATATCTAACTATGCTAGATCTAGGCTATAGTAGCCGGATTACTTATCATAAATGGAAAATAATTTAATAATTGTATGTCATAAAGACCTGGAAATCTTGTAGTCTGAAACTCAAGGCAGATTTAGTATTATTTAAATGATCTCTTAAGTTACTGTTCTGCAATTCTTTTAAAGTGTGGTGTCTAGCCACAACCGTAATAATGCCTTTTGTAAATCTTTAGATCTATATTCAATGCCCAAAGTATTTACGAAAACAAACCAAATTTGTAAAAGTTTGCTTTAAATGCTATCCAACTGTCATTTAATTACTACGCCTATTAAAATATTGAATCTGTGATTCTAGTGACATTTGTTGAAATGATAAATGACACTTGAACAAATTATTAAAAATAACAAAAACCTATGACTGCCAGTCACAGTACCTATGTCTCCAGACAGTAAAACAATAGGCCTATGAATAAATATTTATTTTTCCCTCATATGTATGTCAACATTTAGTAGCCTATCAGAAGTTAAAACTTCTTCACCAGGATATTGTTAGTCATAGTTTTTCACTTGACAATTTAATAATATACAGAGCGAAGGTTCAATGTTTTGGTAGGAAAGGTGAACCTTTACAAATAGTTATATTTATACACAAAGTAGTTTGACATCAAGTTATTTATTTTAATGATTGAAAAATTCTTTTCCCCCCATAAAAATTGTACTTAATCTGAAAAAAGTTGTTAGCCTATGTAAGACTACAGTGTTTACTTTTCACACTTGTAAATGAAGAGCTTACAGATGTAAATACCCACAAATTATAAACTTGGTACAACCAAATAATAAAAAAAGCATGTAATTAGCAAGAATCATGGTAAAAATATAGCACAATTTGGTACATGTTGGAATACTTTTGTAAAATAACATAACAAAGTATAATCAAACTAATGTTAATAGAACATAAATTTTGATTAGAATAATTTAGAAAAATAATAATAAATATCCCCAGACTTATTACTTTTGGAAAATGTTTGAAAACATTGCAATGAAGTGTCACCAGTTTTAACAGGACCATTATAAGTAACCAATTGAAGCAATATTGTATGATGGTTTTTAAGATAGGTGGTGAAGTGTAAATTTTATCTAGGATAAAACAAATCAAAATAACCTAATAAGCTGATCCAGGCATATAACCTTAGAGGCTCCCAATATCACAGCTAATTGACAAAATTAACCATGTTACCTGATCTGATATTGAGCTGCAACTCGTTGTCGATGGGCAAAATCAGTTCCGTCAGTTCCTAATGCCATCGGACCACCTTTTGAAGCCATTTCAAAATTTGTTTGTAATAATTTTAAATTGTAATGACCGAATTAACAATTTTGAAGCCTACAAAATAGGCTAACGTGTAAGAATATAGCAGACTGTACAGGGAAAGAAGTTTTGATCAGTGCTGACACCACACGGAGGAATTGGGGACTTGTGAACCGGACGTAATCATGTTTCGGATTAGTGCGCCTACTATGAGGCTTCCTATCATGACTTTGCTTTTTTTGATAAATAGTAGAGTAATTGATTACACAATATATTCAATACTAATTTTATAACTATTTTAATTTATTTCGAATTGCATTTTACGTATTTAAGTTAATAGTTTCAAAATTTTAAATTATTTCGTAATATACAACTTGTTCTTGACTAACTGTGTAAACACTTGTAAACGATCATTTGCAATCTATCAGAGTTTCAGAAAATAGTTCTTAGCTTTATAAGTTAATTTTAAATTTTGTCATTTCTAAAATTCGACAAACTAAAATTTTTGAAACAGTATAAACTTCTAACTTTAAATATTTTCACAACTCATGAGTTAGTATGTAACAAAAGTAGACGTTTATATCTTTTGTTATTGTCGCGGATGAATATAATATAACCTTTCTGCCCTAACCTCCTTTCGCGCTATTCATCTATTGATGTAGAAATGCGAAATAATGATGTGTGTGGTGTAAAAATGTTCTTGTTTCTGTGTACTGTTGTAGTACTTAATGGACGCTATTTTATTTTAAACATGAGTGCGGGAAAGTGATGGTAATATTATGGTTTTTAGTGAAGTGGCTCTCAGACATATTCGGGATAACGTAAGTAAAAGCTGGATGTGTTTGCAGTGGCGGGGTGTTGGCAGCGATCGAGGCTCTGCCTAACATGGCTGCAACGCAAGCTGAACCCCAGCAAAATGAGGTGAATCGGGATATTGTGCAGCAAGAACAACAAGTTTCAGTTTTAGGAAATACGGGTTTACAAAATGGAACAGATAAAAGTGGTGGTCGTTGTTTAGTTGGATCTGAAGTAACAGGCTCAAAAGGGAAAATACCTGGCCAAAATAATCTCCCTGTAGAAATGAGTCAATATCGTCAAGAACCTGGTGCAGGCCCCCCAATTCATAATAGTGAACAAAATGCTATCAGTAGTGATGATGTAGCCGGTAAGATCAATAATTCAGAAAATAAATCTTATTCCCATAATTCAGAACAAAGTGCAGGTAGTGATCAAAATTATGGGAAGGGTCCCTCAGACAATGGGAATCAAAACATGCAGGGATATGGGTTATCTTTTGCACACAGGGGTAGTTATCATTCTGATCACCCTTCTGGTGGCAGTCCTATGCAGATTGGTGGGGAAAATAGTATACATCATCAAAGTAATTCATATGGTCAATTTAATCCACAGAACATGAGACATGGATATCCTGGATCAAAACCAATGCCTGGTCCGCAAAGACCCCCTAGTGCAGGACCAAATATGAGCTCACCAGCTGGTTTTTCTCCTCATAGCCAGCAACAAAGGTTTATGTCGGGCCAAAGCATATCGCAACCGACTGGACCCACACCAACTTTAAATCAACTTTTACAATCTTCAAACCCTGTGCATCGGTATCAAAACAGTTATGGTGATTATAGTATGCCTAAATCGGGTGAACAACCTCCAGGAAATTTATCCTACAACCAAAGTTGGCCACCTCCACGTTCAATGGCACCTTATCAAGGATCGCCTGGATATAGGAATCCGCCTTCCACGGTAAGTGGATAGTTAATAATTTATAAATAGTTGGCCTAGCCTATAGCTTTGAATAGCTTGGTTTCCTTAATTTATGTTAGATATCTATGTCTTTAATTGTTTATAGCCTAGGCCTATGCCCAGAAATAATGTTTGGTCGTAAGTTTACTATTCGACCCTAGCCTAATATTTTTGCAGACAACGACGTTGTTTTACATTCTACTGTTAAATATGTTGAATACAGGTAAACAAAGTGCGACTAAATACTATAATAGTTTAGAACCTTTTAGGTTTTTTTTAAAATTATTCTTGCATTTCTGTTGCCATAGGTTAGCCTAGCCTAGAGGGTTGAATAGGCCTAGTAAACTTGCGCCAATGTTTGTTTACTTTTGTTGACTAGGCTAGGCCTATATACTGAAACATATATGTAGAAAACTAAACGAGGTACTACAAATTAATGGCGTAAATTTACTATAGGCCTACGCCCATTGGCTGATATTTTTATAGAGGACTACCTTGTTTTACATTTTATGTTGAATACCTACACTATAAACATACTGTGACTAAAGACTATATAACTTAGGCCCCAAAGCTAGAACTTCAGGCTATTTTAAAAATTTTTATTCTTGCATTTCTGTTGGCTTAGGATCGCATAGTAGGCCTAGGTTTAAATTAGCGCCAAATTAATTAATATCAAGGAATTAATTTGTTACTATACGTAGCCTATACTAACTTACATACTGATAAAAATACAGTATGCACCTCCCTAATGAGGTGTTAGCCCCTCCGCTGTCAAGCTTTTTTTTTAAATAAGGAGCTAAAGTTTACATTAAGACACCTCGCCATTTTGCATAATAAAAATAGTATGAATTTCTAAACTGTCTTTTAGTCTACTAAGTTACACTATGTTTACTAGCATTCAACATTGAGCAGTAGCCTACTAAGTGCATAGGTTGGTAGCACTACTCTCTTCTAAAAGAGAGGTCAGGTACATCTAAAGTAAATTTAACTTAGGCCTAGGGCCTACACAAAAAAAAGTTTAGGGTTAACAATTACCTAATAAATTTTGCCATTGATAAGCTTTTGCTTATTATTAACTGTAAACATACTGTGACTAGTATCGGGAGGTAAGTTAAGTTACTTATGTTCAAGGTGTTGTAATTTTTTTAAATAGTCTGTTCAATTATAATTTTAACAAATAATATTAGCTATTTATATAAACTTGAATGAATACATTTGAATACAAGCATGTTTTAAATACTCTGTGAAAAACTGCCGCTTCTCTATTGAACATAAAACCAACAAAAAATATA
>JAGFPH010000002.1:345166-391909 GCA_018207615.1 Philaenus spumarius
GTACTCTTAAGCAAAACCGAGTGTAGATTAGACTATACTTTGAGGTTATGCTTACAACTTAAACAATAATATTAATGTCTTGTGAAGTTGTTTTTTTTTTTAAATACGAGTTATAGCTCTAAAATGTAGGCTATAATGCTTTAAAAGATTTGCTTTGTGGTTATAAAATGAATATAAATACAACTTTTTATCATGAATATATTCATTTATACAAATTTAATTAAAGAAGAGCTGTACGGTACCCATCATTTAACTTCGGAAACATTTGTACATCTTCGTACACCATATAATCATATTCAATTTTAATTTCTTCGTTATAATATTAATAACTTCTAAATCTTTTGATATATATAACAATATGAAATAAAAATCAATTAAAAGATAATATTGTTATATTTATTTATTTAATATATTATACAGGGTTAGTTAAAAGTCTGGAGACACCCCTTAACTCTCCACCGAGCATTGATAGAAAATCCAAACCCGGTTGTTGTTTATAGGTCATAAAAGCACACTTCCCCATGCGGCAACGTTGCCCCCCAACTCAAAATCGGAATTTTTGGGGGCTACTCAATATTTTTAAATGGGAAGTGTGGTCACGTGATACCTCATTTTAAAGGTCTATTTAAGACTAGGAAAATGACATAAAGAAAATAAAAATCGGACCACCCAAAACAAAATAGCGGCCCTAAATGTGTTGAAATAAATCAACATAAAGTTGCTAATATCTCGAAAAGGAAGAGTTTTTAGAAAAAATTTCAAGAGACAAAAAATGTTTATTTCAAAGTGCTTGACCTAAAATATTGCTTCCAAATCGATTTCGTAAATTGGATTTTTTACAACATTTTTTAAGATGGGGAAGTGTGCTTTTATGACCTATAAACAACCCCCGGGTTTGGATTTTCTATCAATGCTCGGTGGAGAGTTAAGGGAATGTCTCCAGACTTTTAACTAACTCTGTATATAATATATATATATATATATGTATATAGGAAATAACATTTTTTAACAAATAGGCATGCAGTTTTATAAAATCATATCTAAATTTTACATCATTTAACTATTTTATAATATTTATATAACATTTAAACTATTTGATATGTTAATATGAAATTGAAATCAACTAAAAAAATAATATTTCAATCTTTCTTGATGTAAATAAATAAAGAAAGATAGATCAATTTCTTTAATTGATAAATATGTAAATTATGTAATTAATACATTTTAACAAATAGGCTGTAACATTTTAAGTAAAGGGTTAATTTGTATGAAGTCGTATATCAAGAAAGATAGAAAAATATTATATTTTTAATTGATTTTTAATAAAATATTCACTTGTATATCTTGTTTTAAAAAGTCCATCACTGTTTATAAAAACAGTGATCAACATTTATAACAGTGTCCAAACTGTTTATAAACATAGACACGGATATACTTGTTGGATATGCACCGCTAAACACACTGTTTGATCAATCATATTTATTAACATCTGAACTGGCTTGTTTTGTTTTACAAATTATTAACCTATCTTACATTACATTTAGTTGTTCTTTATATTTTATAAACATACAATATTATTTTGATTTTAATAAAATTAATGATCTAAACATGCAATAATTGTGAAAAGGTTCTTAACTAAATCGCTTTAGGTTATAACCAACTGTCGTTGATTCTTGAAAGGTTATGTTTTATATATTTCAGATAAATAAAAGGTAGGTCGAATTTAAAAAAAAAGTAGGTTTTAGACTTATTTTGATTGTTCAATATTCTAAAGTTACAAAGTTATTTTAATTTTCCAATCTGATAATTCTGTTAAGTAAATTTTGTGGTTATCTTCTAGGCTAACAAATTTTGTGACCTCTTACATTTCCCTGTTCTTTACTAAAAAACCAGAATCCTATGTTTCAATATATTCTGTACCTAAATAAAATGTTCAGCCTAACTAGATGCCGATTCCTATATTGATGCAGTATTTATTGTATTATGCAATGTGCCGGATTTCAGCCGTAGAATAACGCGTGTGAAGGTCAGATGACAGGTAATAAATATCCCACCTAACAGAGACTGCATTGCGTCCATCGTATGCATACATTGTTAGGCCTGTTTGCCGTTTATGCGGTCTTTGACCCCGTTTCGTCAGCTGTTTCTTGTCTCTCGTACATTATTTATAGTTGAATTATTCGCTCGTATATCTGTTGTTTTCCTCGATTCAAACGGAAACTTAATTAAGTGAACTGTGACATTGTAGATTAAGTAATTGTGTCCGAAGGGTATTGTTACCATGTTTGGCTTAGTTTCTGGTAAAGTGAATTAAGTACGTAGAAGAGTTGTAGGTTTGGCACTTTGAGTGAGTTCGTTTTTAAATTATGTAAACTATGCGTATAATTTGCCCTAAAAAAAATAGTTACTGTGACTTGTGGAGGGCAAAGTATAGTGATCCAAAAAATAAATATTTTATGATACTGCGCAGAGTTGGGTTTTGTTTGATATAAAAACTTTACGGGTCTTTTTTTAGAAGAGGATCGCCATGAATGTTGGAGCTGGTAAACTACTATGAATAAAGACTATAAGATAGAACTTCAGGCTTTTTTAATGCTTTAATTTCTGTTATATAAAATAACTTAATTGATGTTACTAACTTATATATTATGTTTACAAAAGTCAATTAAGTAATTTGTGTTATTTTACTTCAATATATATACTAGTTAGGGGCTTACAACTAACTCTAAGGCTGGACTTTTTATTTTTGATAAAATATTAGAAAACAAATATTCATTTTGGAAATCTTCTGAATTAGCAGAAACATAACATAAAACAGTTGCGTTAGTTTTTGTTACCCTGAAACTTTATAAAATTTTTAAGAGTGGCCTGGCGGACCTCTTCTAAAAAAGACCCAACTTTTCCTTTTAGTTTTGATTTCGATCGAAACTTTTGCGTTCTCGGATTATATACTGCGCTTAGTGAATTTGACATGCGGCCTTCTATAAGAAGCTGCCCAAACGGTAAAATCCTCTACGTGGATTTGAACCGGCTAATTTTATAGTATTTTACGAGTCAGTCGATTTTCTAGGAACCAGACGGGTTATAATTTCGTTGAAAACTAAATTTACAGAATAATCTTATTTTTATGTTTTTAGATAAACCCCAAAAAAGTTTCACTCTATACGAAATATATAAAATAAGTGGTTACTGTACTTAGACGAACTCTGCCGACGACTAAAGAAAACAATTTACAACTTGGACCAAATCGGTTGTTAAAATGCGGCCGTTAGGGGAACACATGTATACATTAAGTTTTTAATGACACAGAAAATTGCAAACCAAAAGCTACAATATACTTTTATCGTATTACCTTGAACTGTTTAGTAATAATATTATAAATACCTTGAACTGATACAATAAAACCACGTCTTGAATACCAAACTAATAAATGAATGGCGGGAAGGTATTTTACGTTGTGAAAAAAAAATCTATTTTTTTACATAAACTTTAATATATAGTTTCATTCTAGTACGAAAATGTCAAACAATTGTTACTTGTTGGCGACTTAATAAAAAACCAACATGTGTACCAAATTTAGACCAAATCGAACATAAAATGTGGCCGTTAGCGTGCGAGTGTATACATTAGATATATACTATTTTTAATGACTTTAAAATTAACGATTTCCTGGAAAAAAAACTTTAAAAATGTTTTTTTACTACGGACAAAACCGAGACCTTATTACAAAACAAAACCATTCAATCGGTATAAAATTTTAAACTGCGATACAATAAATGTTGGACGCATAACCTCCAAACTTATTTCAGGATCAAGTTTGCAATAAACATTTGCAATTTGATCATCATCGGTCCAAGTTGATTCAGCACGATCTTAGCAAATGATACTGCTCGGACATTACATTATTGTAGGATTTAATTGTTCCCACAGTAAAACGCCCTTACCTGACTGCCTGACTCTCATATCAAGTTCTAACCCGTCCGACCGACTTTAAAATAATAATACCAAATTGTAATAATGTACTACTAAAATATTTCAAAACGCAATTGCAATTAGTTTTGTCGTCTCATTTTGCGAGTCCGTGCCCCAAACCAACCACATTTTCAACCAGTGTAATCCAAAATCTGTAGAAAATTTTAAAAGTACCTCTTATTATCGTGTACTATCAACCAAGCTATTAAATTATCACTAATTTTAGATGCTCTAAACGCAGGTAAATCCTTTTCCAGTATCTAGGACGACGCTTTTAGTCAAACTGCTTTGATTATTTAAATGTTTGAGCAGGCAGATGAATATACAAAACAACTAGTCAGAACGGGAAATTAGCTGTTTCTGACGTCTGTCTCATAGTACCGTATTTTTGTTTGGTCCTGTAGAGTACATTACCGGCCAATTAAAAGTGACAGTCTTGAGTGAATTATCTCCAACAGCGAGGGGAAAAACAACCTACAACGCGGAGAAAAAAACAATGAGGAAGAAACAAACCGGCCTCCGAGATAACTTGCCCTATATCCGGGCTATGT
This sequence comes from Philaenus spumarius, assembly GCA_018207615.1. Classification (NCBI taxonomy): domain Eukaryota; kingdom Metazoa; phylum Arthropoda; class Insecta; order Hemiptera; family Aphrophoridae; genus Philaenus; species Philaenus spumarius. Next base: position 349,690 of record JAGFPH010000002.1, read on the forward strand.
TTCAGCGATCACCTTGCTCCGAATTTCACGGTAATAACGGTGTCGCCTGACATTCCTTTTGTCAGCTGGCTTCTTTTTATACGTTCATTAATCAATTTCCCTGGTCGATCTTTGTATTTCGTTAAAGGTTCTACTGCACTGGACGATTTTTGAGTTGATCGTAAAGTAATAAAATATACGTTTAAAGGTTTTACTAGTGGAAACATTTGCGTGCTTCGCACGCCAACCCCATTTCCATGCATCTCTGCTCGATTTGGTCACGAACTAAGGCAGCGACCCATGGCGAAGCTAATGCAAACAGATTATTGTAAACTCTGATATTTTCACGGAAAAGACGATTGATCGGTTGACCTATACATAACTGATGTAAGACAGAAATCGAAATAGAAACGATCAACTCCAATAATTCGAATTGCGTCATGCTTTGTAATTTCACCATTAATATTGAAATGATCAATACTCAATATTCAAACAAATTTTGATATTACGACTAAAAGAAGCAATATTATATGTAACACCAGATGTTTGACTTATAATACAGTAGTCCTTTTATTTGCTTTTACCTAATATATAGAAACTGTTACCCTAGTTGTGAAGTATTTACCTGATTCTAACTTTGCCAAATTAGTTGCAAATAAACGTTTTAAATCAAATTATAATGCAGTGTGCATTTTTCGTTGATTTTTGTTTGTGTTTGCTTTTAGTGTGTTAATGTAACCTAAAAAATCCGTTGGCTTTTAAATAATAATAAACTTATTCTAAATTTGCCAAGTTGGTAGCCATGAAAATTAATGTAAACAAACTTGTGTTGCTAAGCTTTTGATCCGAACAGCTCTTTTATCTGATATACTGCTGGCAATGAACCCTGTTTTTCACTGTTTTTACGATTTAAAATTAAAATTTTGAAAAATCATTTCTTAGTGACGCGTCTATGACCCCAGAAGAATATATCTTTAAATTCCCGTATTTATATTTTGAGTAGTTTTTGTTCTACGTTGCTTCTATGTTTTTCAGTCAGGACAAAACCGCTTATATATATAGGCTATATATGATTGCATAATTTCTTTTTGTTAAAGGTGTAGGATTAATAATACCTTAAAACTAGGGTGTTAAATAATTAAATATATAAATCAAATTATTAAGATGTGATAACTGGAGTTATAATAAAGGCTAAAAAGAATCAGAATGACTTTTAAACAAAAACCTAACCTAATTATTGCATGTAGAAGTTATTTAAGTTTAAAATTAGCTGTTGGAAGTGCCTACTCGCCAATTTAGAGGTGTTAAGCTAGGTTTACATTTCAACAAAAGTTGAGCGCATAGCAATGTTGGGGACAAAAATGTTGGGGCTCAGTGTCTTGCAGCTTTGTGCCCAACAGAATGGAAACAGTCCTGGACTCCGGCGCAATGTTGGGCGCAAAGCAGCTCATGTGCAGATCACCTTTTTTGTTGTTACCATGGTTACCACGGTTAAGTTATTATTTTATCAAGACTGTTGTAAGCACAGAATGGAAACAGGTCCAAGACTTGCAACAAAATCCCCAACATTGTTGGACGAAATGTTGAAATGGAAACCTAGCTTTTTGGGCGATCTGTTGATTATTGTAACAATACCGAAACTCAATCCAGTTATGTAGTATCATTGTATTTGGATAACCTAATAGAACTCCGATCCAATGCGATATTTTGTTCCACTGGAAATTCGACTTTTTTGGCGCTATCTATTGGGGAAACGAAGGAAGCTGTTTGAAACACCTATGCTACCAATGCTTTCTCCCTAGCGCTACCTCGCGGCGCGATCATGTACTATTTTCACGACAACCTTTTTTCCGGAACACAGCCCCCGTATGGATGCAAGATCTATTTATTATTCAAGATCTATGGTAGTATTTTAAATGAACAAATCGAATTTTTCAGCTTCAATATTGTCACATTGAACATGAGGCCATAGCCTAAATCGTATATAAGCGGTTTTGTCCAAATTGTCACAGAATCAATGTAGAGCAAGAACTATTAAGAGAAAAATAAGAAAATTTTAAGATATAATTATTAGGGGGTCATAGGCTCACACTAAGAAAGGAGTTTAAAAAATTAGATTTTTAACCGTAAAGAAGTGAAAATTCGGGGTTCACTCCCAGCCTTGTAACGGATAAAACATCTGATTCAGATCAAAAGCTTAGCTACACTTACATGTTTGTTGAATGCATTTACATCCATTGCCATAGCAACCAACTTAGCAAGGTTAGAATCTTTATCATTAAGAGAGCTTAATTCGTAGGCCTAAATTTATTTTTATAAGATAAATCTTAAATAATATTTACAGTACCACACTTCATTCGAGCACCTAAAACGCATTCTTAAAAAGCCATGTGTTAGTAACAAGCAACAAGAAGTTTACTAACACAAATGAATAAATTGAGTAGGCTAGCTAAGGAAAAGTACAACAAAAACAGATCACATAACAGTTGCTTATTCGTAAACTGTAGCTGAATCGCTGCTACTGTTACATGCTCTTTCCCTTAAGGGACTGCTGTAGTGGCGACCATCTTGGATTTTTATCCCATAAGAGCAATGTTAAATTTCAAACCATTTATTTCGTTTACTTTTTATCATAAAATTGTTTGCATGGTCTCATTTTAAGCACAGTCACAATACGCATCCGTCTTGCAATTTAGATTTTTTTAGATGCTTTTGATTTGTTATGTAATTGACATTTTGTAAGTACAAAGTTTGAATTTTTTTCCTAACACAATAAAAAAATAATAATGAACAATAATTTGCAAGCCGGATCCGAAATTTTATAAAGAATATATTTTTTTTTTCAACACTCAATTACAAAAGATAAACTTATAAAATGGTTTGAAATGAGGCAATGTCAAAACGTTCAGCTGCAAGAAATTGCACTGTTTGGATAGGGATACAGTGAGAAGCGGTTGCGTTTCCGGTTGCTTTCTCGTTTACTGGAGCAGACCCTTAAATTCAAGGGTAGAGCTAGAGTCCCTAAATTCAAAAAGGCGAAGTTGGCTGCCAATTTCAATGTAAAAATCACATAACATTATCTTCACTTTTAAGCATATTTTTGTGTTATTTTCGTCAAAAAACGAAACTGTATTTTTTTCTTAAAGTAAAATAGATTGTGGGTGTGGATTGCTAAGGGTTTTTGCAGTATCTCTTTTTGCAACTGATTAAAAAATTAATAAAGTTTACTATTTTCTACTATTTAGGCTACATCATACGTTTATGAAAACAATAAAACGGGCTTAAAAATGTATTCAGCAATCAACATGAGCATATGACAGTACTTCAAAATAAAATTTTTAATTTATTACACGAATTAACGGGAAAATGACTTATTCTGTAGCGTTGCTCTTATGGAAATCAGATTCAATATGGCGGACAGGATATCCTCCCCTTAAGCTCATCTCTACCTAAAACGTATTATCACCTTCCAGCGTTAACAAGAAAGAAAAAAATAATCATACATTTTTCACAAAAGTCTAGTTGCGCTATAAGTTTCCCGCAAATCATGTGATTATCTGTAACGCCACGGTTTTGTTTTAAATTTTAGATTTTCTATTTTGAAATCCATTTATTCTCATCACAGCCAAGTGCATCCATTAATTACGAAAAGAAATGATAAAGGAAAGTTTTTAATAAACTTGAAAACCTTGAACTTTGCATGTGTCAATACTAACTCTTCTTCGACTTGGCATAACAATATTCGCCTTTCACTTAATTACTCAGAATTTCCTTTTTCTTTTGCTAATAAATTTCAAGATCTGCAAAGTTACCGTCCTTTTACTTTGAACACGACACTTGAGAAACATATTTCTGACTTTGTGACGTGTCAGAAACATCGCAGTCTGAACTGAAAGTAGAGTATCTGACCAAAGTGTTGTACCGTACCTACGAAATGTTTTATTTTCGTAAACAAAACTGCGACCTATATTCCAAGCCAAGACGTAGGCACTTTCCTCGTGGACTCAAGGCTATCGGGGCGCACTGCAACGACGTCACTACCAGTTCTCAAGGTAACAATGTTTTATTCTTTGCGGAGAAATTGCAATTTTACACAGGTAATTTTCTTGTTTTGAGGACGAGCCTTTTAGAGAGTATATCTAAAAAAAATCCGTGCGTGAAGCGTTGAGTATATCGTACTCAACAGTAGTACAGTAGTCCAGTACATCAAATCGGAAGTATAAAGGCAAATTTGTAGATTTTTATTTGAACCCTAGATACGTTTATCACAATAAAAGCATAATTATTTCTTATAGTCAAAAGCATAACAAAAATCTTTTTAGTCCAAATTTATTCAGCAAAAACCGGCTAAGTTCGTCAGTTTTTTAAGCTTATTGCAATAAAAACAGTTTACCCAATTAGTAAGCAGTAAAGTAATGTACATTAAAAATATGGCATTGATTAGATTAACACAAACTATACTAGACAGTTTTTTTGTTTCCTCCAAAATCAAAAAGATTCGACAAAATTATAGCAAAATAATTTAGTTTTTGCTATTAACCCCTGGATTATTAGAATTATCACAATTCATTACTTGATGACGTTAATGATTGTAATATCTCAAAATCGCTCTAGAATGAATTATTTTGCATGTTTGTACACTACCTACCTACAAATATCATCTCTTACTATACCTTGTTCACCGAGAGTTTAAAGTGAAGCACCTCCCCCTATAATATTTATGGGCAGAGCAGACAGTGTCACACGCGGACCTACCGCAGGGACGAACGTGAACGAACCGAAGGGTGGGCTAGTGAAGAGATTGCTTGTTTACTAAGAACTACTGTGAATCATACGCATAGTCGCCCGTCCCACACGTGATGTTCCGTTTTCCTCATTGGCCCAAATCCCTAACGTCAGCCATTGTAAGGTGGTGCTTCACTTTAAACTCTCGGTGAACAAGGTATAGTAATGTAAAGATTCTTTATATAAAGGCATACAATAATTCTCATCTGAATAGTGTGTTTTAGAATCTAGGCTATAAGAGACAAAGTTGGTTAATCTAGTTCTAGTTAACATAACGTACATTCGTATTTGATGCAATCAGTCCAGAAGTTAAAAGCAGAAAACTTAGAACGAATTGCCACTGAGCAAAGCCTGCCCTATTCCTATTATTCCTTTAGCAGTGTGGTACAATGGTAGCACGATAACATCATCTTCTGTAAGTCTTGATACAGTATATGTACCAAAAGCCATGAAAACAAATCTGCAACAAAATAAATCTATAAAGTAGATGAAATCATCTTTTTTTTTTTTTTTTTTTTTTGAGAATATTAACACTTTTAAGTGCTGCGGCATATTAGGGTATTCTTACGAATGTCTAGCAAAATAGCGGGTCTTCTTCTTATGGATGACTATAGTTCATTTCACCTCAGCGTGAGGCAAATATAAATGACCGTAATAAAACCCTTACCCTCAGGCCTATTGTGCGACATCGGGGATGGGCACTTGTCGTCTGCCTTTGTATTAGAGTTATTGCTGTTTGTCCCAGTGCCATTATGCAAACTTTTTTAATTGAAAGAAAAACTTAAAACAAAATATATCATTCGCTGTGTTTTGATCGCGTGATTATTTTTATACCAAATATGAAGTAAATCGGTTGATTTTGGGGAAGGAAAAGTAAATAATTAAATCCTATGTGTTTTCAAATATTTTTTATCATCATGAATACGGAAATAAATTTACATTGAATAATGATGTTGAGTTTTATAAAAACCTCTTACTTACTACTGTACACAATAATCATCACCTTATAGTGGCCTGACATGCTTAACATTGTCGTTAATCAAACAATAACCAAGGCTTTATGTTTTGAATTGAAAACTCATAAAAAATACTTTACTCTTTATTTGGGCATTGGGCATTGAAAATTGACAACAAAATCAACCCAAGTATTATTAAATAAGCGTAAGTCCTTATAAGGGAATATATTAAATTTATATGGCACACCTACGTCATTGAAATAAATAAACTAATATTACTCTATTGACCACATTAGACTAATAACTTAATGAACCAATAAAGTAGCTATTTTTCACAAAACTAGATAGTTCAAAGAAATTTCAAGATTTCCGTTAAATATACTGTATTAGTCAAATTATATTAAATTTATAAATTAAATTAAAGATAAATAATAGACTATCATTAATGATGTACTTGTTTCGCCTGTCCCTAAATAGCCTATTAAAATTTTGTTTAGTGTGCAAGTAGCTAGAAGGAATAGCCTATGTTTAATTTTTATCCCTGCTATGTACTGCAATAAGATGTGTAATTTTATATTTTCGTGTAGCCCATGCTCTGTTTGTCTATAATATTAAGATGTATTTAATTTTAATTGTATTTTATGCTCGATGTATATAGAACAGTTATTTAATAGTTTTACTTAATGTCTATATTTTAATACTGCATTTAATTAACAAAAAAACTGTCAGGCCACTATAATGTGATGATTATTGTGTACAGTAGTAAGTAAGAGGTTTTTATAAAACTCAACATCATTATTCAATGTAAATTTATTTCCGTATTCATGATGATAAAAAATATTTGAAAACACATAGGATTTAACTATTTACTTCGCCTTCCCCAAAATCAACCGATTTCCTTCATATTTGGTATAAAAATAATCACGCGATCAAAACACAGCGAATGATATATTTTGTTTTAAGTTTTTCTTTCAATTAAAAAAGTTTGCATAATGACACTGGGACAAACAGCAATAACTCTAATACAAAGGCAGTCGACAAGTGCCCATCCCCGATGTCGCACAATAGGCCTAAGGGTAAGGGTTTTATTACGGTCATTTGGTTTTGCCTCACGCTGAGGTGAAATGAACTATAGCAGACGGCACCCAATTTAAACGATCGTGAGTTTTACTAACCATAGTTTTGTAACGCTTACGACTAACCATTAGTAAATTTGACGACTATCTGTTATCATTATTTTTTCCACAGGAAATAATATAACAGTATAATGCCTATATGATTTATTTACTCTCTACTGAAATTTTGTGCCGTAGAAATTGTACGTAGGCCTACATATTTTACACATTTTTACTTTCTCATTATACTAAAATAGGCCTATATAGAAAAAATAGTGATCGCAAAAAAATCGATGTTGAGATTTTTGTGGAAATATCCTTTTTGGGACCCCTGAGTCCAAAAAAGTGGTTTTTACAAAATGTCTGTCAGTATGCCCGTATGTCTGCATGTATACAAAGCTAGAGAGAAAACTATTCGATCGATTTCGAGCAAATTTGCACCAAACATGTAAATTAGGCCTGTACGAAAAAAGGTTTTGAAAAACACCCAAAAACCCCTACAAAATCTGTATTTTTAGTTTTTGTATCCCCATCGTAAAATTTACGAATGATTACTGATCCATCGTTAAAGCAGAGATGTAGCAACGGAGCAAACTTGCAGAACTATATAGGAGCCTTTTCAAAGTTTGGTAATACCTTTTATTTGTGTTGCCATTGATAATCAAAGGCTGTTGCTCCATTTTTCTCTTTAGATCCCTTTTCTGTTTTCCCCCCTGTTTGTAGCCTACATTCCAAAGCTGCTTTGTAGGCATCTAAATATATTCTACTATCAACTAGTGGCTCCGCTCCTGATTGCTTCGCTCTCCATGCCCGGCGGTGACCCATGGCGAAGCCAATGCAAACAGATTATTGTATACTCTAACTATGATATGTGACGATTGAGCGGTAACCTATACGTAGCTAATGTAAGATATTGTAATAGACCATCCCCAATAATTCGAATTGTGGCATGCTTTGTAATTTCACCATTAATATAATAAATAACCAACATTTCAATCAAATATTGATACTACCAACTTAGGGAAACATTATATAATATGTTTCACCAGATGATTGTCTTATAATAAATACAGTACCGGTAAGCCTTTTGTTTGCTTTTACCTAATCTAAAAAAAAAAAAAAACTGTTAGTTGTGAACAATAATTACCCGGTTATAAATTTTCCAAATTGGTTGCAAATAAACGTTGCCTATGCCTAACCTAATAAACGGTACCAGGAACTGGCACATAGTTTCTCACAAATACATTTAAATTACTAAACAGATTCACTGTGACTTGTAGGGTGGGGTAGGAGAGTTTTTTTATTAAAGTTGGAGATTAACTAATAAATATTATTATTATTATTATTATTATTATTATCTAGAGAGAAAACTATTCGATCGATTTCGAAAAAATTTGCACCAAACGCGTCAATTAGGTCTTCATAGATGCACGTAAAATGGTTTTGAATTTTTTTTTAAACAACCCGCTTAATGGCCAAAAAACCCCCAAAAACAGTTATTATTATTATTATTATTAGCTAAACGAGAATTTTTAGAAAGATGCGGGTTTCTGTATATGGTAGGGCACATTAAAGGCTACAAATACGCCAAATTTTATCAAAATCGTTATAGCCGTTTTTTAATAAAAAAAAAATAACTGATTTTTTGGGGGGTTTTTGGCCAAAAGGGGGGTTGTTTTTCAAAATTGTTCAAAACCCTTTTTCGTGCATCTATACAGGCGTACTGGACATGTCTGGTGCAAATTTGGTTGAAATCGATCGAATAGTTTTCTCTCTAGCTTTGTCTACATACAGACATACATACAGACAGACATTTTGTAAAAACCACTTTTTTGGACTCAGGGGGTCCCAAAACGGATATTTCCACAAAAATCTCAACATCGATTTTTTTTGCGATCACTATACTTTCTCTATACTATAGTATAGTGAGAAAGTAAAAGTATGTTAAGTTTTGATTCAAATCATCGGTTTTATTTACAATACGTAGCAACATATGTTTGAATTGAAATATAAGCATTGTTCGTTGATTTCAGTTTGTTAATCTAACGTTAAAAAGCTGTTGGTTGCTGTAATAATGAATGTAAATAAACAGGTGTTGCTAAGCTTTTTATCCGAACAGCTGTTTCATATGTTATATTGCTGAGGGTGAACAAATTTTCACAATTGTTTACGCTTAAAACTGGAAATTTAGCAAAATCCTTTCTTAGTGTTCGTCTATGATCCTATAAGAATATACCTTTGATATAATTGCTCAGGCCTGCATGTTCATGACATATTTCTCAGCTGAAATTAAGGAGTTTTGATATGTACAAACTACAAAATAATTTTTTTACTACCAGGTTCTCTTCAGTTTTGTTTATTAGAAATTGACGATACTTAGTCGGCATGGTGGTGATCTGAACAGGTTGTATTACAGTTTGTAAAATTTCATTGCAAAATGTGATACAGGGTGTATAAGGCTGTGGCACAATTCTTACCTGTTCAGTTACATTAAAAGAAAAACAGAATTGTAATTAAATACTTTTGATTACGTACTCGATTAACTGATGAAAGTTTAATTGTTTCCGTTTTGTACCACTCACTGAACTACCTCCCGAGTAGATTTTGTATTACCTCTAACACCGCCCTGTGCTTCGGCATGTTGACATTTGCATGTTTTTATTTCCCTTCGGTCATGTCAACATTTGTTTTAAACAAAAACTCGCTCTATACTGCGACATGGGTTTCCTCGTGTACACATCCAAGCTACATTACAATTAAACGTAATATATGCTCGCGTAGTGTGCGATCTACAATGCGATGCTGGAGTTTTTCCATTGTAACGTTAACAGAACTGCCCCCCTCGCCCCCATAGCGTTCGATTATATAATCATTTCTATTGTAGAGACAAACAATTGTTTAGGACTTAATTTAGATTATGTTCACATTATCCATCGGCAAGAGCTTAAAATTATTTAATTATGAAAGTTACTTATTATTTATTGGATTTGAAAGTAGTATATTCGTTTAAAAAAATCCTATTAAAAAGGATTGCTTACTTTATTAGCGAATTTTGGTAGGAAAGATGTACAATTGACTCTTACGGTAAGACCTAAGGTCCCGAGTACCGATCATGGTCCCCGATTTGGGGTGTCGTTAAAAATTGCAAATATATATATATATATGTGTGTGTATTCGCACTCTAACGGCCGAGTTTTATGTCCGATTTGGTCGTTCGAACGAGTTCGTTAGCCAAACAATCCACCGTCCGGAAACACGCTTTTGACCGTAAGTATGTCTCTGCACATTTTGTTTTTTTACACGACCTTATCCAAAATCGATCAATACGTAAAAGTATCTTAAAAAGCGAGTTTGGCTGCAAGTTCGAGATACAGACTCGCAAAGCGAGTTTTCCGCTTTGAGCGGAACGAAGCAGCGCGTCAGCCGTGGCTGAAGGCTGAGGTGGAAACAAATTCTATTACTATATTTCGTACAAGGAGGCACCTATTCAGCACCTTCGTGAGTAGACCAATTTCCTAAATAGTTGAAACTCTTAAACATATAAACTTAATTTGGGAAATTCGCTCAACTCAAGTCAGCGGTTCAGCGTGAATGTTAATTCTGTAAATGAAGAAATATGAATGTCATAGTTTTTCTCAAATCCTTCAGGTGCAGAATAACTATCATATAGAGGGTATCCACCCTGTACTCGTGACGGCCCCATCAGTTATGAAATTCCCCCATAATTCACGAATTCGTTAAAAGGTCACGAAAGTCACAACTACGAATCGCCCGTGTAAAAAGTGTGGCGACTCAGATTCAAAGTTCAAATCTATTTAAAGATTCGTCTATTTCACTTGTAAGAACTATTCATTTGATCGATACGCGCAATATGTAATAGAGGTTCTGCGAATCATAATAAACCAGTTCTTAAACTATTAACTTGCAAACTAGGTTTTCTAGTACCGGAGAGGGGAGGAACGAATCTTTTGAAACACGGATCCGGAATATTTGTTCAGTTTCACAAACTGTTCTAGTTCATATTTATTTAGTGGCGGGTTATCCGTGTTATAAAACAAATAATTTCCTAATTTGAATCTAGCCTGAACGATTCAAAGATTTTTATTTTTATATCTGTACATCTTTTGTTGGACGTCAATATACAGGGTGTCTAAAAATATTTTCCGAGATTTCACCAAGGTATTCTTTAGGTGAAAATAAGAAAACAAGTTTCAATAAACATATCCGGAATAAATCCTGAAATGATACGTTTTCGAATGATCTATTAATTGACTTCAAATTTGTTGTACGTATTTTTTACGTAACCTATTACCCTCTTTTTAGTATTGGGATAGTAATCAGTTGTTAACTCTAATACCTCTAAACTTCCAGTAGGCTATTTCCCAATTAAATTTCCATTAACAACTGATTTCATACTGAAATAATTAATTTGTATCTCTAATTTGTAGGTTAGGTTTTTGTATGGTTTACGCCTAGAATCAAGCTGGTTCTTTTGAACTTTTGTATCATAAACTTAATAATATTGTATGATTTACAGATTTAATGTTATTTATATTTTTTATTTTTTTGTTTTGGGTTATGATTAATTCCACAACTTTATTAAGAAAAGAAGCAGAGTATGATTTAGGCCGTATGATTTAGGTTGTTTTTGTTTTGAGAAGCTAATTTGTTTTTAACGTGTGCATAAGAAAGAGATTATCGTGTGAACCACGCATAGGTCTTCCCTAGTAAAAATTATTACAAATAATGGAAGAAGGAAAAGAATTTTCATTGTTGTCTCGCCTAGTAGTTTATTAAAATACGTATTTTTATTAACAGCCGTTGCATAATTCGTAAAATATTACTTTTTGAAAATAAGTTCAAGAATAATAATAACAGTTCCAATAAAAAAATCAATTGGACTAAGCAAAAAAATCATATAAATACAATATATTTTACAAATATCATCATGAAAGAATTACTTTAACCAACCAAAAACTAATTTCTAACGACATAGTTACGGAATTGTATGACCAACGTCGACGATTGTGGTTGTGAGCTGTAGTAATCTGGAACAGTTTTGCAACCAAAAGAGAGAGAGAGAGGGAAAGTCGCAATCTACGCGGTTTTGTCAGCAGAGTTGCGTGCCTCCACCGGCATTGACTGACGCATTGTTGGACATTGCTGCACTGCCTTTGACGAGAATTGATTACTTTGGTAAGGCAGCGTGGTCGTGGATTGTATCTATTGTATTGAGATAAATTGAGCACTCAATGTCTAGACGGTGTAATAAGTTAGGGCCGTTGGTAAGATATCAAATCGAAAGTTTAATTAAACGTATTAATAATTCGGGGAGGCTATTAAGCGTTCCGCCCCTCTGGGAGTTCGTAAAATATAATAAGAGCTAACCACATAATTACATCTGTTATTTTATTCTACTCTTAACCATGTCATGATTGTGCACAGAACCTGTTAGCGAATTTCCATAGGAAAGATGAGCTATTGCATTGACGTAAGGACGGGGAGTGGTCAATGAACACCGATCATGGTCCCTAGAACACGTTTTAGGGTGTCATTAAAAATGTTATGTGTATAGTACATGTCAAGATTGGATCTAAATTTTACAGCTTTAAGACAAAAACCAATAAAGTTATTTCCTATTAGTGATATTTTTTAAGTGGAAAAAATTTGTATTTACTGTTAAAACCAAGAGTTAGGTGATTGTTGTGGGATATTAGCCGCGTACCTCGACGGAACTGCAACCTGCTACCAACAGCCGCGCACAGTAAACAATAGCATAACTCGGTAAATCTTTGGTCAATCTTCAAAAATGAAGTATCGTTAGATTTGTTATAAACATATCTAAATAAACGGTACCAGGAACTGGCACATACTTTCTCACAAACATATTTAAATTATTAAACAAATTCACCGTGACTTCATAATTGTAGGTGGGGTAGGAGAGGTGATTTATTAAAGTAGGAGATTAACTAATAAATATTATTATTATATAGAGAGAAAACTATTCAATCGATTTCGAACAAATTTACACCAAACACGTCAATTAGGGCTGTATAGATGCACGAAAAAAGGTTTTGAAAAATAACCCCCTTTATGGTAAAAAAAACCCTAAAATCAGTTATTATTATTATTAGCCGAATTTTTTAGAAAGATGCTGTTTTTTTTGCATATGGTAGGGTAGGCTACATTAAAGGCTACAAATAAGCCAAATTTTATCAAAATAGTTAGAACCGTTTTTGTTTTTAATAAAAAAAGTAATAACTGATTTTTTGGGGGTTTTGCCAAAAAGGGGGTTGTTTTTCAAAAAATTTCAAAAACATTTTTCGTGCCTACTTGACAAGGCTAGTGCAAATTTGTTTGAAATCGATCGAATAGTTTTCGCTCTAGCTTTGTATACATACAGTCATATATACATACATACACGATATTTCCACAAAAATCTCAACATCGTTTTTTTTGCGATCACTATACTTTCTCTATACTATAGTATAGTGAGAAAGTAAAAGAGTCATTCATGTAGAATTTTAATACAATTTTATTAGCCATTTTTAAGTTATTCCTGTACAAAGATTTTAAATGCCGCCATTTCGGTTTTGGATTTCGGAAAGTATCTATATTTTTAGGTTTCCTAATGTTATAAAACTGTATGCACCGTTTAAAAATTATTTGTTTAGTAGTTTTTTTTAACAAAAAAATATAAATAATACGAGAACAAAATGGCGCCTGTTTGAGTAACTGGGGACTTCAATATAATATTTAAATTTTGGCCCAGAAACAATGCCTTTGGTATTGGTAGAGAGTTCTAAAACACTCTGTATATAATCATAAATATGTTTAGAAATTAAAAACATATTGTGATTATAATTTAAATAAGTTCCTTGTGTTTTTATTTCGAGCAGTTGCAATTCTGTCATACAAAAGAACGTAATTACTACAGTGTAGAAAAATATCGAAATCCGATATTGACTTTATTCTTCCGATATCATGATAATATCGAATCTTTAATATCGATGATATCGTAACATCTCTAACCACGGACGTTTGTCTAGTTGGAAAAAGTTGGTTTCAAGGCGATAAATGCTACTAAAATGTTGACAAACTAACTCTAAGCGCGATGATATTACGACCAGTTCGTTAATAACTTGCGTCTAACCTTAATGTACAATCCTAATCACTCTTGCAACTCAAACATACAATAATGTAAAAAGCTTACAACAAGCTGTTTTTGTTGACATGATATCGTAGAGGACGCGGTTTCAGAATAGGTTATCTCCATCCGCCTCTGCAGCGAGTTCTGGTGGCAAAGTTAAACACGGCAATATCTCAGTACACACAGAACAAAAGACAATGTTTTAGTGCGATTTCGCATTTAATTTACTTTAAATTGACGTGTCGTTTCGTCCAAAGTCAGCACCTTTCAAATTGCTTACCATTGAGTTTCGGGTTACTTGCGAATTAGCATTTTAGTCGCATTACAGATTGTTTAAAGCTAGGTGTCGATTTACTTTGTTTAACGATAGGCTTCGACTATCAAAATGTTTTAATTCAAATCGCTTCATCGGTATCAAACGCAATTTGTGTGTTTTATTTTTTATTTTTAAAGAATTTAATGATAAATAAACCGCGTAATTTCAAAACTGTTTTTCTCCGAGTACTATTCATAAACTTCAGATCCGTTCACAAAATAATTCGATCACGCAACTGAACCGCTGACCGTGAATTGAGCGAATTTTCAAAATTAAGTTTATATGTTGTAAGTTTTAACCAACTATTTGGGAAATAAGTCTCCGCGAAGGGGCTGAACAACTGCCTTTGTAGGATTATTTATTTGCACCTCAGCTTCCAGCCCCGGCTCAAGCGCTGCTTCGTTCTGCTGCGCTAGTTCGACCTTGCGGCATCTGATTATGGACAGCGACTCTTCGCTCGCAGTGGTTAAACTCGCCTTTTTATGGTATTTACGTTTTGGTCGATTTTGGGGTGACCAGACGGGCTATAAGGTCGTGTAAAAAATAAAAAGTTCATAATAATCTCCTTTATTTATTTTCTTAGATAAAACCCCAAACAATAGTACTTCATCCTACAGTACTAAAAATGTCAACAAATTTTTTACTTAAGGTCAAAAAGCGTGCTTCTGGTTATTTAATTTTTAGCCAACTTAAAAAACCAACTTTATAGTCTGGTTCCCCAAAAATCAACCAAACATTAAAATAATCTACTACAAAAGTACCCGGTTCAAATACACGCGGGGGATTTTTCCGTGAAAGCAGTTTTGGAGCGTGAGCCCGGTTGGAGGCTGAGGTGCAAACAAATTGTACACGTACAATACGCACAATACATGTACCACCCTTGGACTGAAGGTTTTGCAAGCCCGTGTTGATTTCATTTGGTCGGTTGGTTTCCAAGAACTTTAAGCGCCATCTACACCGGAAATAGGGGGATCGTGAGTAAGTGAGCGGTAACGTAAGCAATACTAAGAAACTCATTCTAAAAAATCCCTAATTATGCAAAATCTATGTAAATGTAATGCAGTATAAATAAACTACATCAGTTGTCAAGTATTTCCAGAAATAATATAAAATCCGTGAGAAGCATACATCGATCACAATCTTATCAACATAGTTTTTTTATATTTTCTGAAAAATAGTAGGCCTACGTTTCACATCATCGAAAATTATATGGGAGTCCGCGGGATCTTACCTTAATAGAAAACAGTTTAAATTATCTAAACCGGTTAAACCATTTCCGAGAAATCGGTGGAACATAGATTTTTTAAATAACGCGTCGAACGTAGAACCTCTTCTTTTTTTTTGCTTTGAAGGTGGTTATAAAATAATTCTGTAACACGGTCGAAATAATTCGACTTCGCAGCTGAACAACTGACATAAGTTTAGCGAATTTCCAAAATTAAATTTATATGTTTTAGGGATTCAACCAGCAATTTGGGAAATTGGTCTACATACGAAGGCGCTGAATAGCTGTATATGTGTACGAAATAAATTAGTGGAATTTGTTTACGCCTAAAACTAAAACCACCAGCTTCAGCTCAGGCGCTGCTTCGTTTCACTTTCAGTGGAAAACTCGCTTTGCGGCCTCGGGTTATGGACTGCTTCGCTTCGCTCTTAGAGTACAAACTGGGACGTCGGCCTCGGATCAGAAGATGACCCTGCGGTAAAGTCCCCCAAGTGGATTTGGACCGAGTTCTTTTATGGTATTTTACGTTTTAATCGATTATGGGGGGAACAAAGCGAACTATAAAAAACAAAATGTGCAGAATAATATCCTACATGTATTTGCTTAAATCAAACCCAAAAATATTTCATTTTGGTACGAAAAATCTAAAAAAATAGTTACTTCCAGTCAAAACATGCTTTCAGTTGTTGGATTTATTTGGTTAACGTACTCGTCCGAGCGACTTAAAAAAATCAACGTGTGTACCAAATTTGGATCAAATCGTAATTAAAATAAGTGCAAACACATATATATAATTTTATTTGGCACCCCAAATCGACTACTGGGGACCACAATCGGTGCTCATTGTCCACTCCCGACCTTATTTCTCACCATAAGCGTCTCTGCAATAGCTAATTTTTCCTATGGAAATTCGCAAATAAGCATACCTTAGATTACATAAACCAATTGCTCATCTTGCATTAGGCCTACTTATTATTGTTTATTTTGTGCACAGATATTCTACATTTATTTAGTTATACTAACATTAATCAAAACAACACTACACAGCCCTGCGGTTTATTTGAAGAAGGCAGTTTTTCTTTTACGTCGTATACTTCAAAATACCGAAAAATTGTTTAATCCTGTAAGTTATTATTACTTAAAGACCATTAAGAGGGTGGAAGCAAAGCAAACAGTGGTTGACCTGCTTTAATGCTACAGGAAACTACTGGTAAAATTTATTTTTCGGATATACATGTTATTTTCATTATTTGTCAACATTTGACTACGATATTTAAGTAAAAACTCCAATGGACGCATAGAGTTCGTCATAGCACAGTTGTAATAGATGTGAGTTGAGGTACGTCATAATGCGCTACAATTATTGTTATTCCTGTGACTTGGATTAAGTAAAATGAATTTTAAATTGACTTCACATAACATAAAAGACAAAGGACATACAAATAAAGAAGAGGGGCGAACAAAAAGGAAAGAACTCCGTATAAAACAAGTGCCGGAATGTTACGTAATCTTTTCATAAAACGCGTCAGAACAACGATAACCGTAAGATGGGATTACGGCATTGCCTTTACGTTGGCTGAGTTAGCAGTCCCAACGGGTTTCTCTCCTTGTATCTCGACATGATTTTCTAAAGCTCTACAACGCGGGTCTCGAAGAGGTTTTATTAACAATATAAAACTCACAAAGTTAAGAAGCTACAAAATGTATTTAATGACTAAAAGATGAATATAAGTTATTTTAAAAAAACCGACCCAAGTAGAATTTGTCGTCGCAACGTTGAGAAAAAATGCATAGACGCCAATTTTCATTAAGTTATGCATTTTTTAAAAAATCTTTCAGGTCCTTAAGTAGTAATGTTCTAGAATAAATAATTCGATCACGCAACTGAACCAAATTGGGCGAATTTCCAAAATTAAGTTTATATGTTGTAGGGTTGAACTATTTGGGAAATTGGTCTGAAAGGGTGGTTGAACTCTAACTAATAAAATAAACGAAAATGTTTAAATTTAAAACATGCTTTCCTATTCATGAATAACATAGACTCGAACTAAAAAATAAAACTTAACCCACAGATTAAATTAATTCTTCCTCAGCGAATCTAATATTGTAGTGAGACTTGATAGCTTGCAATCTTTTTACTTTTCACAAAACAAACACACCCAAAAAGCAGGGGCGTGATGTTCGCAAGAGTACATACACCCCATGCTTTTTGGGTGTGTTTATTTTGTGAATAGTAAAAAGATTGCAAGCTATCGAGTCTCATTACAATATCAGATTCGCTGAGGAAGAATTAATTTTATCAGTGGGTTATTTTTAGTTCGAGTCTTTTTATGATATCCATGAATAGGAAAGCATGTTTTAAAAAAACATTTTTATTTATTTTATTTTTTACTTTTTAGTTACAGTCATAAATTGGATTTTCCGAAAATTGTTGGTCCTCCGAGCCAGCCAACCCCCCCCCCCCCCCAATCTGCAACCTAATTTTTTTGTTAATATACGTATGCGAGAACGCAGTCGTAACGCGATGCCCTATATTTGACTGGGATCTGAAGGGGGTTGAGCATGCATGGAAAGCCTGACGCAATTTTATTTTTGATTATTGTTATAGATAGGCACTATAGAGATCATGAAAAGCCATTTCATCGCCCCCCAGCATGGTAGCATCACCAGGGGGAAGGGTTAATATGGTGGGGTGCCGTTTATTAAAACACTTATAACTTGAGAACCGTTCAAGATAGAACATTGAAAAAAGCGACAATATACTCCATAAAATATGAGCTTTAAAAAAGGATATTACGTTTATAGTCGTATAGTTGTTGGTTATAGTTTTGTACTAAGAAAAAATCACTAAATAGATCAAAATAGACATTTAAGTTATTAAAAGTGCTTCAATAAATTTAAGAAAGCATGTTGAACAATTAATGTTTCTGTAGAGGTGTTTTATAGTCCGGTCAATATAGACATTTAAAATAACAAAAATTCCTGGAGAACCAAATATTGGCGGAAAGCTGGGGTTTACCATTACAAATAAAGTTTTAAAAATCCCCATCGATCCTATGTGTGCTACAAAAGTTATTCGGGGTCAAAGGTAAAAATTTGAGGTTTTTTTTATTTTTCTCGAAAACGGTAGGTTTTATCAAAAAATACCTCATACCAAAGTTGTAGATCTTAAAATTCTCTACAAACATAGCCTTTATGATTTTTTCCCCTAAGAACTGGATGAGAAACCTAGAGTTGATTGTACTTCAATGAGGTGTTTTGTTGACCCAAATTTGAGGTACTAAAAAAATGACGTGCAACTTATTATTAAATTTATAAAAGATCACGACAACCCTTTAGAAAACTGTACACCAGAGTTGAGAAACATATTGAGTAACATATTGTTACAGAAGAAACATCGAAATTCCTATTTAACAAATAAGAAATGGAAACATTCTGTTAAAAATTTTAAGAGGCGAAGAATTGTTGAAAAAATAAAAGGTTTGTACGAGCAAATCAGGAGGACTGGAGGGAGCCTTGTGATGACAATGTCTTAACAATGCCTGAAGACTGCAAAGGAGATAAAGATAAACCCTTCACCTACAAACATTAGCTCAAAAGTAGTGCTAGAAAATCAAAGAATATTCACATCCAGGATCTCTTAAGCCATGAGTTATTAGATTATCCGAAAAGTTTAGCTCACCCAAATTGTCACCTCAAGAAAAGTGTTAATACGACTTGATACTCACTATTCGATATCACTAAAAGTAAAATATTGTTAAATTAAAAAGCAAAAATAACGACGACTGCAATATTTTGTTTTTTTATTTTCCTAAATTTTTCCCTAAACTCTTTCTTGTAAAGTACATGTAATTGTATGTAGGCTACCCTTGTACCAACAACTTAAATTTTTCAGTTACCGGTACTTTTGTTTTTTTTACATTCCATATTATTTATTTCTTAGAAGTGTACCCAAAATTCAGACTGATATATCTCTGAAGCTATTCATGGTAGAAACCACTTTTCGGGGTAGAAAGTTATATTTCTCTACTTTAAAGTTAGTCGTTATCAGTTTTGCTGAAAAACCCTTGTTTCACGGTGAAAAACAAATGCTACCTAAAAATTCAAAAAAATTACTTGGAATTTGACTGGCTGTAACTCGAAAAATATTATCCTCAGGAAGATGATTTTCATTTTAAATTGTGGTAAATTTACTGTTCTTTAAAAAAGGACTTAATGATTTTTTTGGTCAAACCCGTCCTTCATAGTAAAAACTAGAAACAACTAGGGGCACCGCCGCGCCGATGTCGAAAACTTGGAATTTTAAATAGTGCCCTTATACATACAGCATTCCAAAAATCAGAACCAGCCGACTTTTTCATTATTTATGGATGTACAGATTGACTGAACTATAATAATATAACCTCTATAAAATCCGGCCAAATTTCTGCGTGGCAACACGAACTTGTATATATTAGTGCTACGTATAAACCACATCTTACAGTAGCATTAACTGTTCAACATGCTTTCTTAAATTTATTGAAGCATTTTTAATAACTTAAATGTCTGTATTTGACCTATTTAGTGATTTTCTTAATACAAAACTATTGGTTTTGCTTATTTTAATCACCATTTATGTTCATTTACCAATAAAAATGATCTTTACCCATAAACCAACAACTATACTACTATAAGCGTAATAACCCTTTTTAAAGCTCATATTTATGGAGTATATTGTCGCTTTTTCAATTTTCTATCTTGAACGGTTCATAAGTTACAAACGTTTTAATAAACGGCGCCCTCACCATATTCCCCCCCTCCCCCTGGTGATGTTGACCACGCTGGGGGGTGATGACACGACTTTTCATGATCACTATAGTGCCTATAACAATAATCAGAAATAAAATTGTGCCAGGCTTTCCATGCATGCTCAACCCTCTTCAGATCCTGGACTATATACGGAGCAGCCCGAGGCAATTCGGAAAGAGCCAAGGCGACCATGCACCGGTCCACCCACTTGTTGAATGGTAGTGAGTTGAAGAAAAGTATGTAAAAATGTAAAGACCCTTTAATCAAATCGATGTTCGCCCTGTTTAATCTGAGTCGTTACTAAAAGGTTCATGAATACCATAGTTTGTGATTCATGTAATAATTGAGATAGTATGTAATTTCTCGTCTGGGATAATCTTGGTTGACGAGCCTGTGGTGTTTATTGGGAACACGATAAAGCATTATGCTTGGAATTTTTAGATAGTCGTTCCTTTCTTTTCTTCAATAGTCTACTTATTTTTATTTGCGGGCTGCACTTTTAGTTGGACCTAATAAACTTAATGATACAGCACTTTGATTACTTACATTAAAAATAGCTTTCTTAACCCACACTCACTACTATGCCTACACTAAAAATTTACAAAAAAAATAAATCTACTTCAAGTAATTCGATCGCTCAGCGTAATCGCTAACGTGAGTTGAGCGAATTTTTAAATTCGTTTATTTGTTTTAGGGTTTCAACCAACTATTTGGGAAATTGGTCTACTCACGAAGACGCTTAATAGCTGCTTACGTGTAAAAAAATATATTAGAATATGTTTGCATTTAGCCTCCAGCCCCGACTCACTCGCTGCTTAACTTTGCTCGCAGCGGAAACGCTAGCTTTGTAAGTTTGTACCTCGACCTTTCGGCCTTGGATTATGGACTGCGATTTGCGAGTTTGCACCTTGAACTTGCGTTCTCGGATTATGGACTGCATCGCTTCTTTTGCAGCGGACAAATTCACCTTTTATGGTATTTTACGTGTTGATCGATTTTGGGGGAACCAGACGTACTATAAGGTCGTGTAAAAAAAACAACAAATCTCCTATATTTTTTTTCAGATAAAACAATTTAAATCTAGTACGAAAATTTTAATGACACCAAAAAGTGTTTGTGGACTATGATAGGTAATCCTGACCTTAGGTTTCACCATAAGAGTTACTGCAATAGCTCATCTTTCATATGGATATTCGTTCATAATTTAAGACGAGCTACTCTTTGCTTACGCAATCTAAGGTAACTTCATTTCGACTATGTTAGTTAGCATTTTAAGTAATGCGTTTAACACAGTTATGTCTTAATTTTTTAATAAATTTGAACATTTAAAAACATTATCATGGACAAAGTACGAACTCCCATTGAAAGGGTTTGGTTCAATGCATTTTATTCCCTATGTCCTGTTGAGCTTTTTCTTCGTTCCAGCGTAGAACAATGAATAGAAAATGTAACACGGTGAATGTAGCCCTGCCAAAACTAGATCGAGGGAAAGGTATATTCCCTCTCCCCTCTCTTGACAGTCGCAATTCATCGTCAACCTACGCTGAGTGATGCCATGATTGAATAAAATCACCCCTCTCCCTCTTCTCGGAGAGGGAGAGGGGTGGATAGAAAGGGTCGGAACCCTTTGCTGATTAGACGGACACTTAATCAAAAATATTCCCTTTATGTTTAATTATGGATTTTATTTTCAGCTGCCGATTGAAAGTTTCGAGATACCTTATCTAAGGTAACTAAGATACGTCGGAGAATATAGCAACTGTTGACGTTAAAGTAGAACAACTTCAATATTCCGGATTAATTGGTATTTGGGCGGATCCGGAGTAAAACGAAATAAGTTCTTTCGGCGGTCTATAGGTGTTGTATATTTCGAAGTTTATCCCATTTACCACAATAATGTAAACATTAAACAATGTAGCCCTCTTGCGCTAAGAATTGCAGCTATACAAAATCAGAAAACAAGATTTTAGAGGTATTTTAAAATGTACAACAATTCTCTACGAACTAGTTTTTTTAGTCGGAATAACCCAATAAGTTTAAGTGTAACCCAGATGAATGCAGAATAATGGGCGCTGTTTTACTGTTGTTGTCCTTTGCCTGGTAGGAAATTAAACAGGCTTAAACAAATTTGTTTGTAATTTTTAATAAAAAATGAACAGCTTTTTAGTTATTTTTATTAACAAATTTTAAATTGCCGCCATTTTGAAACGGATAATCAATAGAGCCTGTTGTTTTACATGATTTTTTTTAATACCATCAGTAAACTCAGCTAGTTACCGTTGAGACATTACTTCAGTCTAGGCCACTTGGTCTATTACTTTCCTGGAGGAGGGGAAATGCACTATGGGTAGTGCCGGACTCCTACTGGCTAAAACCCCTCCCCTTCTCACAGTTATCGTTATTATGTCAATTGTGTATGTACATCGCCTCAGTACCTAGTCTTTTGGGCAGTACACATCTCACAAACTTGGCAATCGCCCTCCAATCATCTTCACTTCTTCCTCGTGTGTGCTAAACAGTATCTTCCATTCCACAATAGAGGCATCCAGGGTTGTCCCTAATGTGGAATCTATGGAGGTAGCTCCCAAACTGCCCTGCCCCATGAGTTCATGTGTGAAATAATGGTTCACCTCACCGAAGTGTCTAGATGTCCATGTTCCTAGATCACGAACCAGCTTCCTTGCCCAACCTCCTGGACCTTCATTTGGAGAAATCGACCTTTTTTTTGCCACTGTTCTATTATATTTCTCCTGACACCCTCTCTGTCCATCCTTTGTAGCCCACATCTCAAATACCTCTCTTCAGCAACGAGGTCGATAGGAGGTACTCCAGCTAGTACAATGGCCGCGTTTGTTGATACTGTCCTCCAATAGTTATAAGAGCCATTCTTCTCTGTAACCTCTCCATCATTTTCCTGCATTTAGCAACTTTAAGAGCATCCTTCCAGACAACAACTCCATATAGTAGGACGGAATATGCACTCGTTAATATTCTCCTCTTGCTCCTGCTAGGACCACTGATATTGGTCATTAGCCGCTCTAAGGCCTTTACTATGTTTTCAGTATTCCTAACAGTTCAACACGTCCAGTCATTGACATCCTCCTATCAAAAGCAACGCCAAGATACTTAAAGGATTTCTGACAAGGTATATCTACACCATCCACAACAGTGTTTATCTCCCGGACGCCTTTCCTATGGAGTTCAGTCTTCTGTGCCGCTAAGCTGAGTTTCTTCTTTCCCATCCATTCTCTTATACTCGCAATGGTTTCAATAACAGTGGCTTCCAGTTCATCTTTGCTTTTGGCCTTAGTCACTACTGCCAGATCGTCGGCGTAACCTATCAGCTTTATGTTTGGCGGAGTTTGAACTTGCAAGACGCCGTCATAATAAATGTTCCACATGAGTAGGCCAAGAACCGAACCCTGAGGAACACCGCAGGTCATATAGACCTCCTTTCTATCTCCAACAAGTATTTTCCTATCCTCCGGATAGATCATGATTATCCTTATCAGATATTTAGGTACATCTCTCCTACCCGAGCTCTTCGATAATCCTCCTCCAGGGTGCTCTATTGAAGGCATTTTTACCTAAACTCTTGATGTGTTCACACACCTCAGATAGCCGGTACCAAATGTCCTGCACTGTTCCATTTGTCACAATCTTAACAATTCTTTGTGATACTGTTTCAAGTCTAGTGTTGCCTTTGGTACCAGTGGTAGTCACTTCCATAGTCTCAAAGGGTTCTGTCATATTGCCAGATCCGGGTACCTTGCTAGATACATTCGTTGAACGTATTTATCCATAACGGCGTCCTTTTCTTCAGCAATGACCAATCTGCAGTCTGTCTCTGAGGCCGTCACCGGATTGCCTGCTATGGTTTTCACCTTTGTATATAGGTGCTCTCCCCACTTTCTCTGCCTGGTATCCTCAAAACTCTCGAAAGAGTCCGCGGCCTTCAATTGCTCAAGGCTCACTTCATTTACGCATTTCAATCCTGATGTCTCCCCAATCACTTCGTCCAGGTCAGCTGTACAAGTACCCATGTCTCTGCCACTAATTTTCGTATTTGCCTCAATGAATCTTTTACATAAAACTAGGTTTGACGTAATTAAGGGCGGTGTGAAGTTTGACATAAATTGGTTAAACCCTTTTTTTTAGGACCTATGATTACTGGAACTTTTTTGAAGTAAATTAGGGGCTCCGCCTATGTTCGTTTCGGTTAACAACCCCCGCGGCGACTCGAAGCAAAGCAAATGGTAACAGATTACAGTGTTGTATAATCTGATATTTTCACTGAAGTTACAGTTAATTTTATTAAAACAGAGGCACCTGGAGGGTGGTAGAGGTGAGGTAACCTAGATCCTGACGTATACGAAGTAGGGCCGGGTTTTTGTGTGAATGATAGGATGTTGTTATATAATAGCGCGTTGTAAACACAGCCAAAAAATGCTGTTAGTAGAAAAAAAAATAAGAAACGTGTGTTCGTTCAGTATATAGGCCTAACCTCAAATTGTGTTGAGCTTTTGATCTCAATCAGCTGTTTTATTTATAAAGAAATTAGCCCGGACAGACAGAAAAGTTTAAAAGATTGATTTTTATTAGAAAATTTTAAAATATTACTAAAAGAACCATTGAATTAATTTGGTTATTTTTTGTCAAAATGATACTAAATGATACCATGCCAAATGTCAACTCAATAGGGTACCCCTCTTCTGTACAAAGCGTTTCCGGAAAATTTGTCCTATTTTTTTAAACCCTCTTCTGTACAACTAAGCGTTTCCGGAAAATTTGTCCTATTTTTTTTTAAATTGTTCATTATTATTGATTCAAAGAACCATTTTTCGAAGTTGGTAGTTTACTAAAGGGACTGTACGAATATTTTTAAAGACTAGTAAGCCCCCGTGAAAAATCACAGGCTCAATTAGATACACATCAGAAATACACCATTTAAAAAAATACTATTTAAAAACAACAAACTTTATGTAAGACTGCCTAACTATGATGAAGGGATTTTTAACTCTGTATATGTGCACAATTATAAAGGACTATTTAGATATGATTTTATAAAACTGTAGGCCTATTTGTTAAAATTCTGTATCATATACATTATTATATATCGAAATAAAGTTACAAAGATTATCTTTTAAATGCGTTTTACTTCATGTTGATGTATAAAATGATTTAGAAGTTATTAATATTATAATAAAGAAATTAACAATGGAATATGTTTATTTCTTATACGAAGATGTACGAATGTTTCTGAAATTAAACGAATGGGTATCTCTTCTTTAAATATGTGTAAATGAATATATTGATGATAAACGGTTTTATTTATTGTACATTCATTTTACAACCTCAAAGCAAATCATTTAACGTATTGTAGCCTATATTAGTTATATAAGTCATTGATATAAGAGTACTTGAACACAGAATCTCACAACCAATACGTTTATTAACTCAAACGCGTTTCAACAACAAAGTCGCCATCTTCAGTGATGTACGAGCTACAATAATCAAACTATTACTACAATCAGTTGTAGTTTTATCTAGCTTTTCACAAGTCAAGGTCAATATTTATTTATCTATAACTCATATTTAAAAAAAAAATCAGAATTCAGTAATTATATTATTAATTAAAGTTGTAAACATAACTCCAAA
Organism: Philaenus spumarius; assembly: GCA_018207615.1. Lineage (NCBI taxonomy): Eukaryota > Metazoa > Arthropoda > Insecta > Hemiptera > Aphrophoridae > Philaenus > Philaenus spumarius. The sequence continues at coordinate 375,662 of JAGFPH010000002.1, forward strand.
GTATAATATACTCTAGGTTTTGTTTAAGTATTATTACAGATTATTGTTGAAATTAGCTGTTAAGCTTATATTATATTAAATTAAACGAACATACACTCGCTTTAATAGGAGTTGATAGCAACATATTTTTAATAAATAAATATCCTACTTCTATAGAACTAAAAAATATGTTATCCTGTTCGATTTCGGGGGGAACGCTTTCAATCAGATAATGTGACAAAACACTTCACTCTTCAATTGCAAATAACTAGTTTCACATTCAACATTCGGCGAGTTCTTGAAGTATAATCGATAAGAATAACCCGATACGAGAAAACATCGAACAACAGTCGATAAATACCGTTATCGAATACCACGCTTGAATGAATTCAAAACCGACGTAAACTGCATGCTAGAGTAAGCTGGTAAATTCGGAATTGTGTAATATCGTATTCTGTGGTATCACGTCGAAACATAAGATAAAATGCGTTGGTTAATTTCTTAGGAAGGAAACAGTTATATTAAATAGTCGTACAAATGTATGGATATTCGACAGCAATACTGGTTGCTAGCCAAGTGCTTAACGGATTGGAAGCAAAGTATGATTTCAAACTACCTTAGGTCTACCAAAACTAACATCCTGCACATATAAAACTAGTAGCGAATGATTTATTCCTAGCTTATAACTAACATTTCCAAATACGTTGACCAAAATGAATACAAATGAAGGTATGGTATAAATCAAATACTAGTAATATAAAGTGTTCTGTTTTCTTTGCTAAAATAATAAGGTTATGCTAAAAGGTTCTGTGAATTAAAATTAATAATATGATTGTATGCAAATACTGTACTAGTGAGAAAAAGTGTTATGTTGTCTAGCTTCTGCTAAACGAATAAGGTTATGCTAAAATATGCTATGAATAAAAAATTAATAATGTGTTTGTAAGCAAATACAAGTAATAAAAGTCTAATGTTGTCTAACTTCTACTAAAAGAATAAGGTTATGCTAAAAGATGCTCTGAATAAAAAATAAGAATATGCTTGTAAGCAAATATAAGTAATAAAAAGCGTAATCCTAGCCCATGCTTTCAACATTACAACCTTTAAGGATTTGCTTGCTACGTCTGTTTTCGGTGTTATAGGTTATATCTCTCTCTTTTAAATGCAGTTTCAGTTAATTGGATTTATGTGATTTCGGGGTTACTTGCAGAAACGTTAACTGCTATCAGTGTTTTTTTTTTTAAATATACTTAGCACTATTTGTTTCTGAACCTACGACTTTTTTATACCTGAAATGTAACAGTCCACTTTGAATTCTGACCCTTGCTAAGCGAAGATTCTGGCTGGCGTATGAAAGACTTTAAAACTTAAAAAGGTATACAGACGAACGTTGTGTGCAAACATTTTGGTTAAGTAATTTTATGCCCAAATCCGCTTTGTTTTCGTATATGTCCCATTTACAAGTTATTGGTAAAACATGTTTTATAAAATGCTGCTTGACCCACACTCTGATTTTGCCGAAATGGGGAATGTGAACTCGGAAGCCAGCCCAAAATCTTTTCGGACAATAAAATCGATTAACAAAAGATATTTGGAGATTACGATTTTAATTTCGTTAAATGCAAAACAGCTACGGATCTGTAAAATCGTCCTGTTTATTTGTTACAAAGTTGTTTTTTTTACCAAACAAGCCATTACAAGGAACGACATTATATTTTAAGATCAGAAAGAGTGTACTTGTGAACAACACTGCCTTGAAGCACAGCACATTGTAGGCTATATTCTGCAACGTAATCATTCCCAGAAGCTGTCAGCATCGAGTCTGAATTTAACGCCGTACAAGTGCCCTCTCTAAACTTTTTTGTTGCATTGTGAAAGGGTTTACAAGTGCTTCAGCCGCTCAACCTCGTTGCCGCTATTCTCGGCAGAGTGTGTTCATCGCGCATGCATCTACACTTGTGCCAACTCGTTAACATATAACACATGTTAACCACTACGGTTTATTTTGGAAAATTTTTCATTTATAACTACAAATGTTGTTAGATGTAATGAATGCATTGTGCTGAAATTTCAGCCTATGTACCCTATATGGATAAGAAAGAGTTTTCTCAGAATCGGGTTGGCAATTTTCGAATTAAACCATTACATTTAAACCGTCCACATTTTCATCAAAGTACTATAGATTTAGCATTGCGTATGCCAACGTGAAGAATGAAAATTTAAATTCGAACTATCAACTATAAAAGTGTGACTAACAATATGATATAACAGCTTATTTCACCCATCATCTGTAATACTTAAACAAAACCTAGTGTATATTATCATTCGGTGTTATGTTTGTATTCAACCGTTATAATTTCTTGTGAATTTTATTGTTTTAAGTATGAGTAAATAGTACTAATGTATGCTATAATACGTTATTAGATTTGCATTCATTTATACAGATTCCCATTCGTTTAACTTCGTATATCGTCCTACAACAAATAAACATATTCCATTATTAATGTCTTCATTATAATATTAATAACTTCTAAATTATTCGATGTATCAATATGAAATAAATTAAATGATAATATTTTTATCTATATAATCATGTATATAAATACAAAATTTTAACTAACAGGCCTATAGTTTTATAATCCTTATTGTACACATTTACCAGTTAAAACTTCCCTCAGCATAGTTAGGTAGGCCTAGGTAAAGTTTTTTTCTTTTTTAATAGTATTTTTCTAAATGATGTGTATCTAATTAATCTTCCTGAGATTTTTCACGAGGGCTTACTAGTAGGCCTACTCGGGTCGCCGGAATACTACCCCCCGGAAAACTACCCCCCTCCCCCCAAGCAGGTTAGTACGTCATTTTGACGTCAGAGATCGGGGGGGCAGTTTTCCAGTCACGCGCACTCAAGTTTCGATATAATTAGAATAAAAAAAAAACTAGAGGACTAACCTAAACTGTTTAGTCACAGTATGTTGCCGATAACAGTACAATTGTAGGAACCTGCTTGGGGGGGGTAGTATTCCGGCGACCCGCTTTTGTTAGGGGGGGGTAGTATTCCAGTCGCGGACACGGCTCCCATATTGGTTAGCAGATTCCGTAACGTCACGTTTCACCTGGGGGGGTAGTTTTCCGGGGGGTAGTATTCCGCATCCCCGGCCTACTCCTTGTAAGTTTGGAAGAGCGCTGTAACCTTGACGATCTTAATCGTCCGACTGTTACCAATTCCGGTGAATCTTTAGACTACCCCTACTTGTTGAAATAGCATCAGTTGAAGATATTTTTTTTAAAGAAAGTAAGACGTGAACTTATATACTGTAAACTCCCCATTATCCGCGGAATTGTCTGGCGCGGATAATCGGCAGCGGCTAAACAATGGCCGAAGGTAGGCTACTAAAAAACAACATCAAAGTGCTTTAAATCGGTTTATTGTACTCCGCTTGCGTCTAAAATTCCTCAAGCATACAGTACGTGGGCCGATATACTGTTATTATTCTATTATTTATGATCACTTTTAATATGTTACAGTATTTAGAAAACTAATTCTTTATTTCCGAGGTAATTTTTAAGTTTAAAAACTTGTTTTTATGTATTTTTTCTTTATTTTATATAAAATAGTTGTACCACTGATAAACCGCTCACGGATAATCGAGAGTTTACTGTAAATGACGAACTTAATTAGCCGATTTTTACTACGAATAAAATATAAATTTTGTGGAGTGGCACTATTCATCTAAGCGACATTTAAATATATGGATTTGACTGCTACCCCAATGGATGGACAGTGAGTGTTTTACCCCCAAAATACCTTTTTCCAGGTAGTAAGTCATATGTGTACCAACCTTGGTTGAAATTGGCTTGTGCATTCCAGCTATGCTACAATAGTATAGTCATCCATACATACATCATTTTTATTACCATTATTCTACTAACCTAACCTTAAAAAACTGTTGGTTGTGAACAATAATTAACTGATTTTGAATTTGCTAAATTATTTGCAATGGTAATGAATGTAACGTTCAAGAAACTTTCAGTATATGCCTTACCTAAAATTGTGTTGTTAGGCTTTTGATCTGAATCAGCTAATTTATCTATACTATATATATATAGCAAATATTTTAAAATTACAATACGATAACCTTTTCCTTTGATGTTTTTAGTTTTTATTTGGTTTAATTTTTTTAACATAACCTAAAATCTTGTTGGTTGTGAAGAATAATCAACTGATTCTAAAAGTTAGTTGCTGTGGTAATGAATGTAAATGCATTCAAGAAACGCATGTTGGTTCAGTACAGGTCTGACGTAAAATGATTGTATTGCTTTTGTTCCGAATCAGCTGTTTTACTTGTTATATATGGATGGGAGTAAAACCCCGGATTTTTGCTATTTTTATACTTTAAAAATAAAAATTTTGTGAAATAATTTCGTAGCGAATGTATATTAATTTTGTACCTTGAAATTTTTGTATTTTTTATCTTCGAAGATTTTGCTCTACGTTTATTCTCTATGTCCGTCAGGACAAATCCACTGTATACCGTATTTTTTAACCGTAATTTTTGGGTCATCATTGGTATGTGCTGAACTATAAATCGAACAGCAAATTTAGAATTAGGTAATTATTCTTCACAACTAATAGTTTTTTTTTTTTTTTAGATTAGGTAAAAGCAAACATAAACAAAAATCAACGAAAAAGGCTCACTGTACCTATTACAAGTTAAACATCTGGTGTTTAATATTATATTGTTTCCTTTAGTTGATAATAACAAAATTTGTTTGAAATGTTGATTATTTAAATATTAATGGTGGCATTACAACGCATGCCGCATAAGTAAAAGCATAAGAAGTAAGTAAGAATAAGGTTATACTACTTAGAGCACATCAGGCCGATCCAACGATAGATGACTCGTTACAGAAACGCAGTAGGGACAACAAATCCATGATTCGATGTTTTTCCGTGAAATGGAGATTCCTAAAATTCATGTTTTTGTTTGGGTTTCGACCTAGCGCCATAGTCTTGTCCAATAGATTGGTCACTTGCGGGGATCGTCAACATTGTTGATAAATTGGCAATCACGGATCAAGTTGCTTTTGCAAAAACTAACGTTCAGAGAGCGGGAGGGGAGGTTAAAGTCATTTTGACGGATTTCAGTTTTTGCAACTTGCATCCTGAGCTAAATCATTCATTGCGGCAAATGCAAGTGAATATTGAATACTTGATCATTCATTAAATATTCAAAACTGCACTACTGAGTATAAATTTGTATATTTATTTATTCAGTGGCAAACCCTTGTCTTTCAAATAAGTTCAAACCGTTCGAGATTAATAATGAAACCCAAAAAGTGTATAACTTGGTTTGATAATTATTTTAGAACTATTCTTACGGAAGATAGATCCAAAGTCTAAAATAGCCTTAACGTTTCACTATCTTGAGCTGTTTTCTGATCTTACGGCACTGCTCCTAAAGCAAAACCCGCATCAAGACGAAATAAAAGCCACCGCATAAAAACACTAATTACATTTGAAAACTTCAAGCTCCAGTAAACGTGACTTTTCTCACCGTTGTCATGAAACCAGTTTCAATTTTTTTTCTTCTAATTAATCTGCATATCTTTTTACTCAGCCAAATACGCCCACGCGCTCAACAGACTTAGCCCGTACTAAGAGTAACCGGCCGTCAACTCGCCTCTAATCTTAAATCGCAGTGAAATGTGCTTTCTGATGAATACACGCTTATCGAAAATATTTCTTTAATTGATGATGGATCGGTTTTACAAAATAATTTCGAAGGGCAATAATCATTACAAGGCAAAATAATTCGGTTACGTAGCTGTACCGCTGACGCGAGTTGAGCTAATTTCAAAAATTAAATTTATACATTTTATTGTCTCAACCAACTATTTTAGAAATTGGTGTACTCACAAAGGCGCTGAATAGCTGCCTAGGTGTATGAAATATATTAGTAGAAACAGTTTGTTCCTCAGTGATATACTATTTTATTGGGTGCTTGTATTTTCATTAATTATGCAAATATTACATATCAAGATTCATTTTGATATATTCGTGTATTTAATTTTAATTAATTATCCACTGTTACATATTAATTTTCTTAAATATACAAATAAATCAACTATTTCTACCGTTAATAAAGTTGGTTTAAAATTCACCTCGTATTAAAACCACATATATTATAATTAAAATAAATAATATTTAAAGTAACATATTTTGCATACCTACATTACGTTGGTAGACCTGCGGGACCAGTTCATTGTAAGAGAAGGGGAGTGAGCGTGTAACCGCTTGGTTGGTTGTCGGGTTTTTGTGCTGTTATGCGACTGTCATTAGACTTAATACCAGAGCTTCGGCTGTGAGGTTTTGCTCATTTCCTGTGCTAGAAGAGAGAAGAGGCAAAACAAAGACTGTTTGTAACAGCGTATTGTCTAACCGACATTAAATTGTAAAGCTGTTTCTTTATTTGCGGAGGTTAGGTAATTACTGTATGCAGTGGACTTTTGAAATCATATTTATTAGAGATATTTTTTTTGCTCACAGCTGTTCCGGAGTACTAGACTAAATAAAGCTGGATTTACACATGTAGTACCGTGCCCGTACTGTACCGCTACTGTGTCGCGACTGTCTTCGACCGTCTTCGACCGTCTCGATTTACACATATGGTACTGTGCTCATACCGAACTGTTGTCGACCGTAGTACTCTTCCGTTGGTTGACGGGAAACATAGTGTCTATCATCGATCAAGAAGAAGAGAACGTAATTGTTGCCTGCTGCTTATATGAAGTACCTAATTCACTGCCGATCTCTGTCCATAAATTAATTGTCTTTTATAAGTTATTGCCATAGTCTCTATGACGAACAAGTAAAATTAATTTTTCTTAATTCATTTCAAAATTTAGCAGGTTGTCACAAATAAACAGAATAATAAATAAACAAATAACGCACAAAATTAAATTTATAAAGTAATTAAAGTAATATAGCACAAACATTAAATGAAATGTTGATTTGTAGCCGAATATCCCCACCCCCATTTCTGATCTGCTTCTTAGAACGGTCTACGGCAGTCTACGGCAGTCTATGGCAGTTTACAGCAGTCTCGGTCGGTCTAGACCAGTCTAGACTGTGGGGTACTGTGCGCCGACCGTGTCGGACTGTCATCTGTCATGACCTTGAAGAATCGTTTTGGAAGCAGTCGAAGGGAGTACAGTCTGAGCACGGTACGCGCACAGTCCTACATGTGTAAATTGAAAACAGTCTGTCTATATAATTCAAATGGGTTAGACCATTTTTTATTTGAAACAGTCACGACATGGTAGCGGTACAGTACGCGCACGGTATGCGCACAGTACTACATGTGTAAATCCAGCTTCAATATGTTCGTGAGCTGTTGAACGGATACGAGAGCTGCCTTCGTTCGAATCCGGCAATACACTCTACTTCCTTCGTTAAAACCCTAGAATTGGCCAATTCAGTGTGACCAGAATGGCATGCCATTTTGGTGCATTTTGAATGAAAGCATTTTTTTTTTTTTTAATTCGCCAAATATATTAATTATATTCCAGTGTAAAAGTGCTCAATCGACTTCTGTAGAAAAAGGTTCAAAGACCTCATATGTATGCAACTAAAATTTTGTTTGATCTATATAGTCCATTCCACCAGCCGTGGCGCCTGAGAGTAAAGGGTCTCCTATTGCGTTACGTGCCACGGCTGGTGGAATGGCAATGGAGTATAATATTTTAAAAGTTTAGCTCAGGAAGCACCCAATGTTCTGCAACGGAAGCAAAAAATCCACCTTTATGCGTACTTACAAAATAATACTTTTTTGTAATTCAGTTCTAAAATTAAGTGTATAAAAATATGTAATATATCAATTTAAAAAAAAATAATAATAATAAGTAGGTACCTACTTACCAGACCGCTATTTGAACAATTTCGACAGGAATCTGAGATCGTCTCAGAACGTATAAATCATTATACAGACATATCGATTTATAATAGATATATCGGTTGTAAAATGAGCTTTCTCATTGGTGAAAACTGCCCAGTCGCATACCTACGGGGTTTATAAATAAATAATACCTAAGAAACTATAATAGTGACGAATTATCTGAAGGAAGTGCTAGAAAACTGAAATATATAGGAATCCAGTGCCATCCCTATCTTCTTTTCAAAACAAGTCTGTCAAAAGTTATGTGCCTTCAAAGTAACGAATTTGAGTCATTTTCTCGTGCGTTCTCGCTCGTCGTCAGCTGATTTAGACGTCTACAGTTTTAGAACTATGATTACATATGTAAATATACGTTTTAGGGCATATTTGTAAATACAATAATAAAGTTTAAAATATTTCCTTTCCACACGTTTTATTGAGATTGCATGATTTTTAGTGGGTTAAATATTAGTACACGTAAAATCACATTTGCATTTTATTAATACACCCAGGTAAGATCTTTTGTCCACAAGTTTTTTTTTTATCATGAACATTGTAGAAAAACTGTCCTCTAATGTCGGGGCTTCTCCCTCCGGAAGGGGGTTTGAGGGGGTCGAAAAGTTACACATAAATGTGTATATTTGTTGGTGGGTAGGTTAGTGTATTATACATCGACGCATACAATTTAAATAAAACTATTTACTCTTTATTTAGGCCTTTAGCTAATATAGCATGGTGCGAATGAGGTAAATATCGATATTTTTTTAACATTACGTGAGTTCTATAACACTTAGATGGAAGTTTATGTTTTAAAATTAAAGTTATTGATGTAAGCAACAACTTTTACATTTAAAGTATATTAGAAAATATGAGTTGTTGCAGTGACTCTTATATCGAGACCTAAGGTAGGCAGTGGGTAATGAGCACCGGTCATGGTTCCCAGTTCGAAGATCACGTTTAGAGGTGTCAATTAACATTATATGTGTTCGCACTCTAGCAGCCTCATTTTACGTCCGATATGGTCCAAATTTGGTAGAAACGCTGGTTTTCTAAATCGCTTGGAAGAGTTCAAACTAGCCGGTTAAAATTAACGTGGTGGCTCTTCTGATTGATGCTGGAAGGTCGAGGTGCAAACTCACAAAACGAGTAGCCGGGGCAGAAAGCTGAGGTACAAATAAATTCTATTAATATTTCGTGCACGCAGGCACCTATCAGCGTCTTCGTGAAATGAAACCCTAAAACATAGGCTATGAACTTAATTTTGGAAATTCGCTCAACTCACTGCAGCTGTTCAGCTGCGCGGTCGAATTTTAATCTGTTCTGGTATATGATACACATACAATCTGATGTTCCTGTACAGATTTCGTGTTTATGGTAGGACACCTAAACATTGGGGACTACAATAGTAAGCCTGCCCTTAAACATAAGGAAAACATTATGATGCGTGCATTGTAACTAATGAAGTAGCGATTTAACAAAGTAAGATTTCCAGAAATGACTATTTTGTTTAACTAGCATAACTTGCAGTGGATATGTTTAATACAACTCTCTTAGACCAATTGCCTCACTGTGATAAATTAATCATAATAAAACGTTGTTTTATCATTACGTTGTGGTTTTATGTTTTAGGTAAGCTTGTGTTAGATATTGTTCGGTGTGGTAAGTCATTTTTAACTGATCATAATATATAAATTACAGTTTACAAATTAAAATAATTCGACCACACAGCTGAAGCTTTGACGTGAGTTGAGCTAATTTCAAAAGTACGTTTATATGTTTTAGGGGTTCTACCAATTATTTGGGAAATTGGTCTACACACGAAGGCGCTGAATAGCTGCCTCGGAGTACTAAATATATTAGTAGAATTTGTTTGCACCTCATCCTTCAGCCCCGGAACACGCGCTGCTTTATTCCGATTGTGGTGGATAAACTCGCTTTACTAGTTTCCACCACGAACTTGCTGCCTTTGCTTCGCTTGCAGTGGACGAACTCGTTTCGCTAGTTTGAATCCCGGCCGACGGCCTCGGATCTAAAGCTCCCACCACGGTAAAATTCCCAACGTGGATTTGAACGGTTATTTTTCGTTTTGATCGATTTTGGGGGAACCAGACTTGCTGTAAGGTTGTGGAAAAAACAAATTGTGCAGAATAATCTCTTATATTTTTTGTTTAGATAAACCCCAAAACCGTTTCATTCTAGTACACGAAAAATCTCAAAAATGTTTGACTTATAGTCAAGAAACGTAATTCCGGTTGTTGGATTTTTTGGCTGACGAATTCGTCTGAGTGACTTAGAAAACTAACGTGTGTACCAAATTTACACCAATCGGACGTAAAATGCGGTTGTTAGAGTTCCAACACTTATATACACATATAATTTTTAATGACACCCCAAAACGTTGTTTGTGGACCATGATCGGTGCTCATTGAACACTTCCGACTTAAGGTCATACCATAAGAGTCACTGCAATAGCTCATCTCTCCCATGGAAATTTGCTAACTAGGTTGTGCTAAAACATTTCAAACAAAACATGTTGAACTGTTGTCAGCTGACTGGTGAAGGTAAAGATTAGTTCCGCCGTTACTATGGAACCCAAACTACTATCCATACCGACTACTTTTCTTTCGTCAGGCTATTACAGTCCTGCGCTACGTAATACACGAACTAAGTCAACGGAAGCGGTATTTGCCGCATGCATTTCTCCAGTCCTCCTACTAACCTCCTCTCTACAGATGGGAATTAAAAATCAGCTGTCATACATCCCTGGCAAGTATTTTAGTCGCTCTTCGGCCTATTATACATAATATTATGGTGGTTTACGTCAGCTAAATCAGAAATACTGTATGAGAAACAATCCCCAGTTTCCAGTCCTCAGGAGAAGATTGTGTGAGAGGTAATGGATTGCTAGGTTTCTTGATAAACACAAGCTGCTTGCATAATTAAAAAAAAAAAAAAAACATTGTAAATTACCTGGCCGAGCGAGCATTTCCGAGTGTAATAAAGTGTACATTATTTCTACTTTGTATTTTATCTTTGTTTTATATATAAACGACTTTGTCCTGACTGACTGAATCAGTGTGGAGCAAAAACTACTTAAGATAACAATACGAAAATTTGAAGGTATAGCCTATTCTTACGGGGTCATAGACACTTACTAAAAAAGGATTTTCCAAAATTTAGATCTTAAAGCTTAAAAATAGTGAAAATTCAGGGGTTCACTTAGTCTTATAACAGTTGAATCGGATCAAAAGCTTAGCAACACATGTTTGTTGACTGCATTTTACATGCATTACCATTATTCTCCACGACCAAGAGCTTTTTTAGGTTAGCTTAGCAAAATAAAAGCAAACGAAAAAGGCTTATTGTATTATAAGTTAAACATCTGGTGATACATATTATATTGTTTCCTTTAGTTAGCAACATCAACATTTGTTTGGAAAGGTCACTATTGATTATTTAAATATTAATGGTGAAATTAAAACGAATGTCGCAATTCGAATTATTGAGGGGTTGTGCGTGTCCGATTCGATATCTGTCTATCATTATGTACGTAGCCTATAGGTCACCACTAACTAGTATTTTATAGTAATATTTACAAATCTAACTTATACGGAAACCATGCAGCATTTCATGTATGCCAAATAGAGCAGAATAAAGAATAGAATTGCTTTGACAATGAAATATTATCGGGAAATGTACTGGTCACAGGTTCGCCGAATCCTTATGCGAGGAATCTGTATAGCCTAATTAATTGCCAAATTTACTGTTTCTTCACCTCTCAAAATGCTTGTTTCTAGTAATTTTGTGATCAATTGTAACGTGTAAATGTAATCAAACAAAAAAAGTATCTTTCACTTATTTATGAAAGGAAAAGTGCTGTTTTTCTATTAGGAAATGATTGAAGTAGAGATAGTGATGCAATGCTACAATCTCTTTTCTGAATAAGTTTGTACATATCGTCAAATGCAAAGACGGTTTGTATAAAGTTTAATGTTTTTTTAATTGACAATAAACTGTTGATTATATTTAGAATCGCCCGAGGGGAATAGACTAATTACAGCTAACAAATAATGTAAACACTATGGTCACTTGTAGGGACTGAATCAATCGGCTTAAAATACCGATACAATTACGCTAATTAACTTTGCATGCTCATTAATGCATACCTCATGTCTAATTAGAGGGTGTTTATGTATTCAAGGGGAATCGGTCTCGTGTCGCATCTACCATAGCAAGTGTCCAGGTCATATCTCATATGGATAGCGTCCAGTGAATCAAAATCGAATTGAGCTTAATCAGATTTATATCTAAGTTTTACTGATATTTTGATAAGTATTGCCGCGAGGCTAACGTATGCGTAGGCTAAATGGGACCGAGCATTTATGAAAAACAGTGAAGTGATTCTGGTATACCGTCGAGATTAACCGAAAGATATGTTCCCAATGATTTGTTTATTTTATTTTAATCATTTTGTATCTATGGGACTAATAAAGAAATGGAAATGGAATAGAATAATACGTCTGGAACTACGCGATCTTAAAGCTTCACTATTCTGTAATTACAGGAGCCTTAAACATTACTTGTACAGCAATTCAGCATAGCCTTACACGTTTGGGTGCCCATTGATACATATTTCTGGAGGCATAATTGCTGGTTTTATTGCAGTTTGTTTTAAATGGAAGAAAATGTTGACATTATCAAAAAATTATGAAAAGTCATTGTTATTTCATCGTTATATTTATAAGGGCTCTTTTGGTTTTTTTTTGGTTTTAGGTTACAACCATATGGATGGATACCTATGTCTGGCGATCTACCAAGACAATTTTCGGGCGATTTGTTTTTAATGAAAAAAAAAAATCATTACTATGAGCAACATATATGGGTACAATTGGCTATGCAGTTGTACGCCACCATAAAACCATATCCTTTTTTAATAACTAAATTGTAAACAATACATCGCATGCTTTAAACTCAAGTGTTTTCAACTTATTCATAAAGTCTCAGTTTTTCTAGTAAAATAATGTTATTTCCTCAATTTTCAAGAGGTTTTCCTCTAAAAGTGTAAAAAGCTGCTTCAGTTCTTTACGTCACTTCAGTAGCAAACAATTTGCTTAAGTTGCAAAACCGACCTCTTAAGGAAATAGGCTACTTACATTAAAAGTTATACTCAAGCCTTAACAATTTAAAAGTTGCATTTTTGTTTCACAACTTCTATTTCTAAAATGTTGTTAACCATCACTTAACACTTTTAACGATGTTCACTATCTTAGAATATGCACAACTAATATAATATACATGCTCGCTTCACTCATTAACCCCCGCGGCGAAGCAAATTCAAACAGATTATTGATATTTTCATGGGAATGATTTATTAGGACAGAGATTTTTTAATTTTTATATAGAATTGAGACAATTGTTAAGTTATAAAATATGACCAAAATATGATATACTAGTAAAATTGTATTTGAAACTGGTCTATAGATAGACATGGTAAACAATAAAGTTAGCATAATTTTAATAGTGATAGATGTTTGAATTATGTTATAGTAGGCCTAAGCTTTTTTCGTTGATTGTGTTTGCTATTTCCTAACCTAAGAAACTGTTGATTGTGAAGAATAATTACCTGATTCTAAATTTGCCAATTTGTTTGCTAGGGTAATAAATCTAAATGCTTTCAAAGAACGTGTGTTGGTTCAGTATAGGCCTAACCTAAAATTGCGTAATACTTTTTTTTTATCCAAATCAGTTATTATAATTATATGTAACAACAGATATTTGAACTATTATAATACGGGTTATCTTTTTCGTAAATTTTTTGTTTGAGTTTGTTTTTATTTTGTTATCCTGACCTAAAGAAATTTTAGTTGTGAAAAATAATTAACTGATTCTAAATTTGCTAAGTTGGTTGATAGGGCAATGAATGTAAATGTATTCAACAAACTTGTTTTGGTTCAGAATAGGCCAAACCTAAAATTTTGTTGATAATCTTTTGATTCAAACCAGCTGTTTGCTCTGTTATAGGCTTGGATGTAAACCCTCATATTTTGACAATTTTCAGCCCTTAAAATCAATATTTTGCGAAATCCTTTCTTAGTGCACTTTTTAGTAGTATGAAGGCACCGTGAACATTTTGAGGCTCTAGCTATCCCGGTTGTTTTGGCTTCACGTTGTTTATGAATCAGTCAATCTCGAGGATATATACAGAATAATATAAATAGTAGTGTGTATAGACGGTGATTCCAGGTATTTTGGTACTTTATTATCCCAGAAGACAAATGGAATGTGTCAAAGATCTGGCACTACAAAACAAATTAATCCCAGATATTATAAACTGGATGGCAAAACAACGAAAGTCCAGTGATAACATTGCAGGACTAATCCCCTCTACACGATGGAAGTTCTGCGGCGTGACAAGTAATGGAAGATAAATTTGCAAATGGTTTAAGAAGAATCGGAAAGTGGTTTACTGAAGACAGTGACAAATGTGCGGCTGGGGCTACGGGAGGGGAACAATCTGCATAGAAGAGCATCTATTTCTCAGAGACAGTAATCGTATTGGGGTCTTGTAATTTTTAATAACTTCAGAATTGAAAATTGCTTGTTATTTTAAGGATCCTTCTGTCTAAATTAAATTTGTCTGTTACATTTAAATTTGGTCGTAGTTAACTTGACTCGCTTATTTCTTAAAACAGAACAAAATCAGTTTTTACCCCCAAAATTTAATGTTAAATGAGTGGCAATTCCTTCCTAATATTGTTTTAACCCGCGTTAGTTCTAAAAAACAGAACAAAACCAATATTTGTTCATTTGGGGATTTGTACCAATAAAATTTAGTTTTAATTCCTTTAATAAAATTTAGGAGTAACGATTCCTTTACCATGTCGTTTTGTAGATATTTTGACGTGCTGACCAAAAAAGGTAGTATTTACTTATTTAAATTAATTTGTAATAGACAGGCCTATTTACTAACTTGTTCACGCAACCCCAAAGCTCAGATACCAACAGTAGCTTAAAAACTTCATACTTAAATAAAAAAATTACAAATTAACAATTTGACATAATAATTTAAAAAAAAAATTATATTTTTTTAAATTTCCTAATACGCAAATAAAAGCCGAGCAAACAAAATAAACAGTCCGTCAATATAAATTAACTTCAAAACCAGAAACAATTAAGTAGCTAGTCTAAAAATCTCAACAAAGAAACTATGATACTTTAAATTAAAATGTCTGCAATTTAGAAATTTACAATAAACTGAACTTTTAATAAGATATCATCATAATGAAGAAATATAAGAATTATATATTTTTATACTGAAGACAAGTAGGCAAGTTTTTTGTGCGGTTGTTTGGCGTTGAACTGCCTCTGTTGTCCGCTGACCAACAGCTTAATTAGTAGGCTTGTCCAATTAGCACATATCAAGTTCTCTTTAAGAAACATCTGCTGATGGAAAAGTGCTTCCGCTTCAGATTTTTCTAAAGTGCTGATTATCTGATATTTATATTAGGTAAAACGTTTGGCGAAAAGTGAATAGGAGTTAGCAAGTAAAAGGTGTTCTATTTTTTCTATTGCAAAAAAGTATAACAGTTTAAAATCAATAAAATTGATCTTCAAACCTAATAATAATAATGGATTTTAAATAGTCGTCTACAAGAAACCCAAATGTGTATTAATTGTACATAATAGTAAAAGAAAAAGAAAGATGTGTGTCGATATAGTCTAGTAGTAATCATACGAAAGAGTAGATTAGAATGAGGTATACAAAAATGTACTTTTTCTGGAGTTGACATGGAAAATGTATAGTTTTCCAGAAATAAGGTTTCTTTTTCGTTAAACCTAAGCCGGACAGTTAGTTTCGTGATTTCCTGGACCCGTTTTTGATGACTTGCGTGTTTTTAGTACTAAACCAGATACAACAGCCAGCCATTAATGTCTCTTGAATAACGTTTTAGAATTGACAGTAGTGTTTTTATACTGACGTGGAGAAAAGTTAGTGGCTCTGGCAGAATATCAGAATCACTAGCCCATGCTTAGTTAGAGATAGAAGTAGTGGGCTTGATAAGTTACAGGCAGGAACAGTGGTGAATCTGACGAGTTGCATGCAAAATAAATATGAGACAGATGCAGTGGCCCTGCCTGAGTTAGATGCAGAAGCAGTGGTTCTGACTGAAAGAGGTAGAAGGAGTGGTTCTTTTATAGTTAGATACAGAAGTGGTAGAGGTAGTGGTGGTAGTCTAAGTTAGAGGCAGCATGAGTTGTTCTTGCTGGCTATTAGAAGTTGTGGCTCCTGCTGAAATAGAGGCAGTGGTTGTGACTAAAGAGGCAGAAGTAATTG
>JAGFPH010000002.1:421121-443222 GCA_018207615.1 Philaenus spumarius
AAAGCGCAGTACGTAATCTGAGGCCGCAAGGGCATGCAAACTCGCAACGGGACGAAACAGGGCGTATGCCGTGGCTGGAGGCTGAGGTGCAAACAAATTCTGCTAATATATTTCGTACGTGCAGGCAGCTATCCAGCGCCTTAGTGAATAGACCAACTTTCCAAATTGTTGGTTGAAACCCTAAAACATAAAATTGGAAATTTGTTCAACAGTTCAGCTGCGTGATTGAATTATTTTTTTATTAATATGGACAGTTGATCTGTCATCTTTTAACTCGAAGCTCTAGTCACTGCAAGCCCAATACAAAATTACATTTTATGACAACATTGTTCAGGTGTTGAACGTTAAGCATAGAAAAGTGGATAATTTGAATTATTTAAATCAGATAATATATGTCTTGTTTTGGTAATTGTTTTTAAACGAATTCATAATGTGTTTACTGCTCATAGATGGAATGCCATGTTAAAGAGCCTAAATATACCCTTACCAACAACAAGCCTCGTTTATTTCTTTGTACAAATAGTTAAGTTGTTTTTATGGCGTTCTCCGCAACAACCATACCTGAGGTACGTTGACATCAAAATTCACAAACTTTCTGTGTTAAAGAAACATCAAACTGATACTGTAAATTTCCTTAATACTAAAAATATACAGTAGGCTGCTATGGAAGGTTGGAAGTATAAATTACTATATTTATAAACTGCTTTGCCCTGAGTGAATAACATAGAGTTTGTAGAGCAAAAGCTACTTAAAATACAAATACGAAAATGTTACTAAAAATACGTACTTTTTTAAAATGAAAATACGGGGTTTACTAAACAGATAAAACAGCTGTTCGAATCAAAACCTAAGCAACACATGTTTGTTTACATTCATTACCATAGCAACCAACTTAGCAAATCTAGAATCAGTTTATTATTATTTACAACAGCTTTTTTAGGTTAGATTAACCTACTGAAAGCAAACACAAATAAAAACAATGAAAAATGCTTACTGTATTATAATTTAATTCAAACTGTTGTTACATACTATAAATCAAACAGCTGATTTGGATCAAAAACTTTAAAGTTAGACTTACAATGAACCAAAACACGTTTATTCGCAACCAATTTGGCAAATTTAGAATCAGGTAATTATTCTTCGCAACTAACAGTTATTTTTATATTTCTTAAAAGAAAAACAAAATGCTTACTTTAGTGAAATTACAACTTATGCCGCAATTCGATTTAATAGGGTTGGCATGTCTATTTCGATCTCTGCCTTACATTAGCTATTCAGGTCACCGATCAATCGCCATTCCGTGAAAATATCAAGAGTATACAATAATCTGTTTGGATTGGCTTCACCATGTGTCACCGCCAGTGTTGATGAACTAATCGAGCAGAACTCCTAGTAGGTAGGTTTATAAGAAGTTACGAACGGAACTTGTTTCGCTCCATAACACATTATTTTAATTAAGCCTAACCGAAAAAACTAAAACTGCAGTTGTCGGTCTTACTAACTGAATAAAATCACTATGTACATATAAACTTTACATTGCAAAGTGATAGATACTTTAAAAAATATAAGAATTATTAGGGTTCTCGAGCTCTGTTCCCTTCCCTAACCAACACTCGCAGCGATGCATATCCAAACAGGTTATTATATTCTGATATTTTCACGAAATGGCGACTGATGGCTTTTTGGATCGGAGAAGAGACCATCAGGCGGTAGTTGTGATCTAGGTCCTGACGCATGCGTGGTAGGGCCAGAGTTTTTGCATGAATGCCAGGACATTTTTCTTCAGTTAGCTGTTTTAGTTGTCTAAAAAATGATCTTAAAACATAACTTTATTGATCAAGTAATGAATTCGAAAAGAAATAAGGGTTTAATGTTTTAAGCTTCTAAAAATAATTATTTCATTGAAACGGTAGCTGAATACCTATCATTGGCTTAAGTACAACTAAGTGGGAACAAATAGGCCTACATGTTTTTATCACATGGTCTGCTATAAAAATTACGGAGTTTGTCAAGTCTCCAGTTTGCAGGGCCGAAGGGGATCTAATAGTAAAATTTTAATTTAACATCTAAAAAAAACTGAAATATCTTTTAAAGGCCCACGTTACTTGATATTTTGAGAATTTTTGTGTGGTATTCAAAAATATGGCTACAAAATAAATATATCAACAATAGTTTCGCTTTTCTTATGGCAATTCAATTTCTACTATTAACAGTTAAACAAACATTTTGCTTTCCATAGAACAGCTTTTTGTAGTGAAAACCAGACTCTTCAGAACAAACCAAAATGAATTTGTTCGGTGTAAAATTTCCCACTCGAACGTCACAATTCATTAAATGAGTTTTCTATGCGAATTGATATTTAAAGAAAACCTCTGCGACTAGAATAATAATGATGCCCAGCTGAGATGACTAAACCTTGATTACAATAATTGGTTCATCAACTGGTGTCAAACGGATCATCGGCTTAATTAGACATTTCCGTCACTTATCTCTTATCGGAATGTCGCTTTAATATTTTCATAATTACTTCAAGATTTCTTATTGTCTCATTTAATTCAACTTTTCTGTTGCTTAATATCCTCGCTTTGGGCTAGAGATAGCAAAAACAAGAAAAATGGCCTACTTACTGCGTGAATGTTTCATGATTAGTTTTTGGATTGTTTTAGCTGCACCGGTTACAAAGAAACATCTAAAATGTCTTACTAATTTTGTATTATATTTCCCTCTCCTAATTTACTATCCTACTCGCCTACTTTATATTTCATTTTAAAACTTCACTCTATACTAGCTTACTCGCCTACTCTAATGTCTGTTTTATTTCACTCTCCTCTTTATCAGCCTCCTCCACTACTTTAAAATGTTTTACTTACCCAAAGATTTATTTTAAGTTTTCTGTTGATTGACATCCTCGTTTTGAGATAGTCAAAAAAGGAATAGTGAACGTTTCATGATATGTTTTCGGGTTTTTAGATTCACCGTTTACAAAGCAACATCTATAATAGGTAATAGGTATAACATATTTTAATAGTTTATAGTAACAGTCACTCGCCTACTTTATTGAAGCGAAAACTTCTTTAGGCGCGTTGGGTGATTTTTGGATGGAAAAAATCCTATTAGTTCGCGTCAACGACATGGTAATGTTAACTGAATATCTGTAGCTATATGACGTGGTCAACAGTGAAAGTATAATATATATTATTGACCGAGCGTAAGCGAGGTCTCCGTTTTAACTTGACCGTTCAGCATTTCACGTGTGTGTGTGTGTGTGGTCTGTCTCACGATTACGGCCAAACGCCTTGACCGATTTTGATGATTTTTTTCATGAATGTTCCTTATTCCTAGGCCGAGCCATGTATATATACGGTTTTTTCCATTTTTCATTTTTAACCCCTTAAATAAAATAAAAATGGCGGCCGGACCGTTTCTCTCAGTGTAAGCTTTTTTCCAAAACCAGTTTGTGGCTTAACCGTAAGTCGAATTTAAAAACTAATAAGATTTTGATCTCTAACGGTAAGCTCACAAAATGGCCGTAAACTTCGAATTTGTTAAAAATCGTCCAAGTTTTTGTATTTCAACCATATTTTGATACGTTTATTCTAAACCAATTCAAAAGTGTTCCATAGCTTTTTGTAGATAAAGGTTTAAAGAATTCATATATGCCAGTAAAAAAATTATTGAAGTAAAATTAAGAAAGTTATTAGCTCAAGAAACAATCACGTTCAGTAACGAAAGGAAAATGTTTAACTTTAGGCCTACATAAACAGTAGTAAAAATTATTGTAATTTTTTTCGTAAATAAATGTAAACATTTTTCGTAATTTAGTTCTAAATAGAATTGTATAAAAGTATTTATCAATTTCAAATTTCTTATTTTGAAAACACCAGTTTTTATGTTCCTACTACAAGACTGCTAACAAAACTAGGCCTGTTTTGAATAGTAATTTAGGAATATATCATTTGCCCAAAAATGACATATTATTATAAGAAAGTGTAGAGGATAAATCAAAGAATTGAACTGTATACCTGTAAATTATCATTGTAAATTTCATAAAAGTATTTGACTTAGCTTTACTTGAATTACAAAATGAGATGAAACAAATGAAACCTCCCGGCGATAAAGGACATTGTAGGACACCGTGGGAAATGTTGCTACATGGGTTGAGATCACTATCACGACGTTTTACCATCGTTTGTTTTCATTATTTCTAATATTGGAATATGATATGGAACTTAAGTTAACTTATGATACATTGTTAAGTTTGAGTTATTTAAGTATGTAAATATTTAATTGTATGTTGTCCCTCTATAACGCAATACTTTTAGCTATCTTACGCATTATTAACCTAAATAAAACACAATGCCTCTAAAAGAAAATCTTTAGCAGTTAAAGCTCAAGAAAAGAAATAAAAACGAGAACTAGAAATCCCGGAATCGCGGGAATTGTAAATAATGTTTCACTGGCTAAACCTTGTGCTTACTTCCTTACTGGCCACACTATTTTTAACCTAAACTCAAAACCACATTTGTTATTTCAACGAGCGAGGTCTACTGTTCACAGAACTACTAGTAATTTATACTACAATATAATACTGACACCAGCCTGGCGCTCGCGCAGCTTCCGATGTACAGATATACGCGTTGGACGCTTTTTGGATGAGTAAAATCTTACGACTTCGAGTCACCAACGTGATGTAATAGCAGTATATCTGTAGCTATAAGTGTGACTTGTTGAACTTGGTCCTCGTTGAAGATTGTGTATTGTATAATATCGTATCTACATAAAGTTTTTTTTTACTATCATGACTATAATTTGTATGAATGTAAGATTGTAACATTAGTTCTGTGTATATGTAAATAAGTAGGCCTAAAGTTAAATTGACTACGTGGATAGTTTAATGTTTGTATACTGTGTATAGTTTAAATTGTGTTATAGTTTGCAAAATTTGCAAAAATAACCTTAAATGTTGCAATTCAAATTTAAGCATGCAAATTTATATTTATTTCAAATTTAGGGTTTAATGCCACATATATATATTCGAAATTTCAGGTTGAAAATATGTATACTGAAATAGTAAAATTATTGTTTATTATTTTTAAATTTCTAAATTGGCTAACTTGGTTGCTATGGTAATGAATGTAAATGCATTGAAAAAACTTGTGTTGGTTCAGTATAGGCCTAACCTAAACTCATGTTGATCAAATTTCGGATTAAACCAATATAACCTCCGATTTACATTCATGACAGTTTTTACTTCTGTCGGCAGTCCTACAACTGTTTAAAAAAATGTTGATTATACTTCATTCTACTAGCTGACTCGCCACTGCTTATTTCACAGCTAATTACGATATAATAATGTAGTAGCATCAGGAATGATGAACCAGGTGCAAGAAATGTTTTGTCGAAAATATGAAAGTAGATTTTTATGTAAAGTAGCTTATATATTTAATATCAGTTTGTTTGGTTACGACTTTACAAGTAACTAATCGATATTAAATCTAATATCGTAATTGATTATTCAGACAAATAATTCAATGAAAGAAAATAACAGTACAATAAAACCAATTAACTTGTAGACTACACCTTTTACATTAGTATATCGTACGTACCCGTTTACCACACACATTATGTATTCCACAACAAGTGTTGAAACGAGAATAAACTATTCCCGGAACAATGGCTCAATCCGAGAGTTGGGAGAAGTAAAGAGAGAGAGAGAGAGAGAGAGCATGAGTCACGCAGGGAACCGCTCTGCTAAATAAGGTGTTATATAAATATAGCTCCACATGAATGAATGGGTTTACTACTAGTCCACAACCACCTTGCCTTCCTGTTCATTCATAAATAACTACGACCGAGGGGATATAAATGTTTTTTTTCCATTGCGTAGTAAGTGGAGTGGGGTCACTGAAAAATGGGTGAATGTCGTGGGTGGGGGGAGGCATAGTATCTGTCTAGACGCGATGATTGGTTCTTTTATCTTTGTTAGCAAACATCTACATGTGTTCGGAACAGATAAAAGAAGCGGTGGCAAGTGTAATTGTTTTACTTTAATGTGGTCTCGTGATATGGACACGTTTGGTATACTTCACGCTTGGATATTCGCGAAAGTAGTTGATCTGACTTTGTACAAATTTCATAAGATTTTATTGTGTAAATTGTAACGAATTGCGGTAACGAAATATAACCGGTAAATAAGCGCGACTCGAAATACAAATCAGCTGAATGCGTTAAATCAAGCGATCGCGGTTAAAACTATGTTCATGCTTAATATTTTATAATATTAACTTCACCAGCTCATCGCCCCAAGCCTACTCGCCTACTTTAATATTTTATAACTCTTCTACTTTGGCTACTTTAACGACATACTCTACCTTTTCCTTTTGGCATCGACAAATTATTAAGGAAGAAAGGTTACTATATTTTATATATATATAAAATTGTGTAATTTTCCTACTTCAGTATGACATAAAGGAAAAGACCGTAAGCACAGTGAAGTGGCTGTTCTATTCGCTCTACAACGTTATAAACGTTCCAGTCGCTACGCCGCCGCGCCGGCGTTAAATGGCCATACTGCCAGAGCTAAAGTAACCATAAACGATTCTGGGAAACTTTTTCAAATACGAAAGATAATATGCGGTTAACAATGTAGGTGTTTTGAAATCTTATTATGTAAATAAATTGAAGTTTGTGCACGATAAAATGGGAATTTTTACGACTTGACGGTTTCTTTTGACGTTCATCTCCTCAAATTTATAGTGATATTTGTGGACATTTAAACGTAATATTACAAAATAAGTGATTGAGTTGGCGGTGACTCTAACATTGCATTAAGCTTTAGTTCTCGAGTTAAGAGCATATTAACATTGCAATCTGTATGCTATTAGAAGGAAAAGTTTGGTCATTTTGGGGTTTTCTTCCAAAACTATCAGATTGTGGTGAAACTTGTGTGTTCATAGAGAAAAGATATCAAGCAAGCAGAGAGACAGTTGATATCTAAAAATTGATATGTTTGACCTCGTGTTTTTAACTCTACTGATAACACACATCCCAAAGTCCTTTTTCCACAGTTACAACTTAAAAGTCTTGCGCAGGTTGGAGAATTAGGCGAGTTAAGTCCCTTGCAGTTACACTGCCCCACCAACGTCACGTCTGTAGGCTACAAAAACTAGTCATTTATGCATCCCAATATTGCTGGAATTTACAGGTAAATTAACTGTTTAAGTATGGGGGGACTGCCAGTGGAGGAAGGTGTTGGTGGGAAGTCGTCTACTATCCTTAATAATGAAAACATCAACCGGCTCCCGTTTTGAGCTTAGAAGGTCGTATCTGGAATAATTACTACAATATTTTTGTTTTTTAGTCCTATGCAGTAAATTTGTCACAACCATGAACATACAATAATGTGCACATGCCTGTAAAATAGTTTTAAATCAATGTTATACACCGATGTTTTTGGTAGTGCTAATAGCAATCCGACCGCCACTTTCGCAGTCACGGACATATATCATGGTCACTTAGTGAAATGTGCAATTCTCATCACAGTATGATATAACGGTATATTTTTAATACTGTAATAGCAAAAGTACATTGTTTATTTACATTGAGGTTGATGATTTATATTATAGAGTTACAATTAATTAATCCTCTAGCTTTTCACTTTCTCTGCATGTAGAAGCATCTACCTTGACTCTTTCTGTCGCGCATCGATAAAGTTTCATCACTTTCAACCAACAATAGGTCTCTAAGAATTTAGTCAGGAAGATTTCGTAATTATATGGTTCCTTTATTTTTCAATTATATAAAAAATGCCCGCTATCCAAGCGCCTCTGCCCGAGTATACAATAATCTGTTTAAACTTGCTTCGCCGCGAGTGTTTGTGTGTGATACGAGAAGGGGCGGACCCCTCTAGTACGTTAAATAGATGTGCAACTGTCCCAAACTTACTTTTCACTTTCGTCACTATCCGTGTCATGATTCAATAATGCTTTAAACTAAAAAATATAATGAAGTTGTTCGTTTTGGATAAGTTATGTTTTTACTCGATTCAATTGCTTTGTAAATTGATTAAAAAACCAATCTATTAATTTAATTACCCTAATACTTTTTTATATGTTTTAATCGTGTGTTTTACAACTTTGTAAGGTCGGCTACCTATAACTATAAAAAAATATTGTAGATCCTGAATGATCGACGTTGTGTTTTTGTGCCGGGAGGAATCCTCTTCAACGCTTCCAGTTCCCCTACATCGGTTCTGCGGGTGAATCATCGAGGGGAATATCAGAGCCACAGTAGTCGAGTGGGTTTTTCCTTTCAACTCCACTCGCGCTACATTGTGGGAGTAGAAGTACAGACAATGTGATTTGATGACAACTGAAGATGACGGGTTGTCTGATTGAATAAGCGTTTCCAAACAGTTGCTTAACCTGACTATGCCGATTTGTTACGTTGTCTTGGAATTGTAAGCTTAAGTGCAAGTCATGTGTTTTTGTTATTTTTATCTAAAGAATTGTTTGTAGAATCTGTTAAAACATTGTGTTAACTACGCAGTGTAATCAATCTATAATATACAGTAAAATGGAATTGTGTGGGTAATGATTTTAACTCCCTATACAAAAACTACCAAGAGCGCGAAATTTAAAAAAACAGTTAAAACGTTAATTATAATATTCCGTGTAAACATTACTTACGTATTTTTTTAGCTAATAATAAAAGCAAATCATGTTTACCAACTTAATCGTCTACATTATAATATTTTCACTCTCTTACTTTAACAGTTTATTCACCTACTTAAGTAATAAATTATACTTCACTCTCCAATTTTACTAGCCTAACAGTAATATCATATAATATTTCCTTCTCCTACTTTACTAGATTCGCCTACTAAAATGATATAGTTCATTCTCCAATTAATTGTACTATCATATTCGGCTACTTTAACATTATATTTCCCTCTCCATATTTATAGTGCATGGAATTCGGTGTGGACTGCGAGTTGTGAGAGGAGAAAAAGTTAGGCACAACTAGTAGGCTAATTTAAAAGATTCGGTTGATTCGTTCCCCAAAATGACCGATTCTTCGGAACTCGTTTATTACCATCGTTACATTTATACAAAGTATAAGTATTCTTCTTGTATATGTATAGAGCACTGAACGTGCCTCTCCCTATTCTTTTTACTTTCTCCCCCTATACCATAGTATATGGAGAAAGTATTGTATTTGTCAAAATTTTCGAGTTTGAGTTTTTGGTGAAAATATCCGTTTTGGGTCCCCCTGAACCTAAAAAAGTGGTTTTCGGAGTGATGTCTGTGTGTGTGTGGATGTTATCAGACCTAGAGCCTAAACCAGTCGTCCGATTCTGATGAAATTTGGTATGGAGGTACTAATCCACGGTATCTCCAGGTGTTTTTTCATTTTTGTGAATTTTTTATTTTTAAGGGTAATTTTCCCATAAAAAACCCTTAAAATAACGGAAAAATCAACTTTTCTCAAAAACGGCTCTAACGATTTTGATTAAAATTTTATAGTTTATTAGGGACCTAAAATTCTATAAACTATAAAATTTTCATCAAAATCGTTCCAGCCGTTTTTGAGAAAAGTTGGTTTTTCCGTTATTTTATGGATTTTTATTGGAAAACAACTTTAATACAAAATCATCTCTCCTACCCTAAAATTCACCGTGAATCTGTTTAATAATTTAAATATGTTTGTGAGAAAGTATGTGCCAGTTCCTGGTACCGTTTATTTTTATTTAAGTGGTTCTTAATGCGTGAAAAATATTTAATAGATTATATTTGGAAAAAAACGATAGAAAAATTACAATGTTGGTTATTTAAATATAGTACATCAAAATCGAAACAACAAATGTGACAACTAACTTTGGTGAATTACAATTTCTTTTGTAAAAAAAGATAAAAGAAATTGAATCAAATGATATCAAAGGTTTAGTATACGGCAAGATTTGTTTATTCCGCAAAAAACCAAATTATCTACTACTGATCCGATATAAAAATGACTGAAATGAAGGATGAGCGAATCATGACCCGAGTGATACGATCCGTCTCTGGTCTTGTTTTCTCGTATCAGTCCCATACTTGCTTGCTTTCAGATCATTTTTTTCTTCTTTACTTAAGTTATACCAAATTCTCTACATTCTATTGACATTCTAGTGTGTGGTTCTCTTTTGTTATAAGTTTACGAAATATTCATAAACGTTTAAATTCATTTAGCATTAATATAGTAAGTGACCCGGGTCATCAAATAACTAAGAGACCAACCTATATTCTCACGCCGTGATCAGTTTATTATGAACGAATCGTGTATGATCCGCTCATCACTAGCATAAAGGTAGTGCTAGATCTACAGCGCATCCATTAGTGTCGAACTACACGTCACCTCATGAGCATATTAGCCCAATCACCTACTTTAATAGTTTATTACGGGCGTTGTCGCCTACTTTTAAGTAATATATTTTATTTCGGTATCCAACATGACTCGCCTACTACTTTAAAATTATATTTCACTCTTCAATTACATAGTTTTTTTTTTTTTTTTTATAAAGTATTGTACTTTATGTTCTAATGTGTTAACAATATGGCCTAATTTCCACAGCTGTTTTAGATTCACTGAAATTCAAAACTAGTCCTTATTTACACAGTTCAACTGAAATTGTAGGTACATCGATTGCAGAGTTACAGGGAGGATGTGAAATACGATATTTAGTAGAATTCGAAAGACCCGGAATTAAATTGTAAACATTTTTTGTGGCACATAATGTGACCGTTATAATTATTTTTTTAAAGTACTTACTAAGGTTGAATAATGGCAGAGGGGTGACTCATTTTTAACTACGTACTTACAGCTTTTTCCACAAGCTTATTTTTTATTTCTTGTGTTTATTTTGTTACAATGATATGCAACAGCAAGAGTATGTCAAAGTCCGAGATTAAAATTGCCCATAGTAAATGGCGTTACATTATGGAAACTATCCAAAATGGCGAAGATGCCACAACATTTTTACTGGAGTAAACAGAAAATTACATTTACTCTAGTAAAGGAGGCATTGACGTATATTTGAAATTCACTCGCGAATTGTAAAAAGTCTCCTCAGCCCCAAAACAAAAGTTGTAAACATTGAGTCTATTCGAAGTGTACGTATCAAACTGCTATGAATATTAACTTAAAGATGACAACGTGCTTATCCGAAACAATCAACAGTAAAACCTCAAGTTTGTAATCCGTGTTGGTGAAATGTACAACTTTTGACAGGGCTCCGACCAAATCCCTCGCAATGGGAATAAGAGAAACCGTCTACTGGAGTACCACACCCTGGTATCGAACCCGGGACCTTCTGACAAGCCCCGCCCCCGAGCTGCCATTGGTCTGCAGTCCGCGCATCGATTCCCCGTCTCCCTCCGACACCGACACTTTTCTTTCTGTCTTTTCCTATAATTTATATGGCTGAGAAAATATCATTGTCCATTAGGCAGTGCATCATGCAAAATCGCCAAGTTTTTGTCCCCCCCCCCCCCCCATCCACACTTTATGATGAATTCCCCGTACCTTCTAAGACCTCGGATGTTAATGCTACTTCTTCTGCTTTCTAGTCGTTACGTTTTTATAGCGTAATGGTGAAGTAATAAAACTTTAAAACAAAAGAACTCGGTCCCTTTTACGGTATCGTTTTATTTCAATAACAACAAATGATTTATCTATATCCCTGGTTTTTATTTGTATTGGAATTACTATATTCCAGCTTCTGGTTACACGCGTGGGAGTTCATACATTCCAATAACAATATTTACACAGTAGCGTAACTGTTATTATCGAACTTTATTATTTCAGTGTATTGTGTTCAATTTATGAGTTATTGTATGCAGTTTGATGAGAAATTATAGAAAAATGTCTGGTACAAATTGTTAAATGTTTTTTACTTGCTTTTCTACCTGGCGCTTTATTCGTTTTTAGGGTTCCGTACCTTTTACCAAGTGGCAAATACAGGGTGTCCCGCAATTATTCTACCAAACTTTACCACGTTATTCAGCTGGTCAAAACTAGCAAATAATACGACATGTGTCCTATCTTGCCTAGTTTATAAGTTGTCAGTCTGTATGGGTTTGTTTTTA
Organism: Philaenus spumarius; assembly: GCA_018207615.1. Classification (NCBI taxonomy): domain Eukaryota; kingdom Metazoa; phylum Arthropoda; class Insecta; order Hemiptera; family Aphrophoridae; genus Philaenus; species Philaenus spumarius. The sequence continues at coordinate 433,244 of JAGFPH010000002.1, forward strand.
CAAAAATATTTCATGAACTGTTTAAGATAAATTCATGAAACTCAGCATGCATGTTTATCACATTGGTTTACACAAATATTCAAAATTTTATTTTACTGAAGTTATCTGTTTCAAGATGATGGAGGTTCAAACATTTCAAAGATAAATAAATAAAGGTTTTCCGAAAAATTTTAAGATGCAATACATGTAGACAATTTAAAGATAAATCTAACGGTATATTTTTATTTTGCTGGAGTTATCTTTTTCAAGGTGGCGGCGGTTCAAACTTTTTTAAGTTAATATTTCTTAAACTAGAGTTTACGAACAAATTTTAAAATACTAAAAATGTAGACAATTTGAATACATATCAAAGGGTGGATCGGTTTTTATCGTTGAGTCAAGGACAACTGAGAAAACGTAATAATTCTGGCTGTAAGTAGTTTTAGGTGATTACAACATTCACGGAAAGTGAATCAGCTACGTGTTTATGATATGTAACAACAAATGTTTGAATTATAAAAAAGTAAATACTCTCGTTGATTTGTTGTTTTGTTTTTATTTTTTTAACACAACGTAAACTAACTGTTGGTTGAGAAGAATAATTATAACTGATTCTACATTTGGTTGCTTTGTTGGTCCAGTATATAGGGCTAACTTAAAATTGTGTTGTTCAGCTTCTGGGCCGAATCAGCTGCTGTTTATCTATGATATGTAACAACATATGTTTGAATATAATATACGTTAAACCTTTTCGTTGATTTGTTGACTGTGTTTGCTTTTATTTTGTTAACCGAACATAATCAAACTGTTGGTTGTGAAGAATAATTATTAACTGAATCTAAATATGCTAAGTGGGTTGCTCTAACGTATATACCACAGCGGAAAAATTAAATTGAGTTACGTTTCATAACTTTTCCATGTTTGTCAGCTTATTTACGGGCACACCCTGTATTTAATCTCTGTGCCATAATATTTTTATATAGATAATTAGATAATTGATGAGTAAAAGTGGTCTTGTATCCGTGGGATTAGAGTAAAATCCAGGAACTTTGATTTGGTGCTGTATTCTTTGGTTCTTATATAACTGAAAGCGTCCCGTAGCTAATCTAAAATCGATAATAAAAATTGGATTGAAGATTGCATGTCCTTTAGACTTCGAGCAGGCCGCATTGCAGTCGTAGGACCTGCATTGTTGTCCGACATTGCCTTTACACTCTATTGCATCCATGCCTTTTATCCTTTCCTCGTATTGAAACTTTACTATAAGCTAACTTCTGTAGGCGGAATCTTTCTTTCATGTCTTAAATTCACATTTATGCAAATTTCTATTTACCTTTACGACATTTTTTACTAGCAGTGTAATGGTGTAATATTTTTTTAGAAAAACGAGTGGTACGAAATTTCCATCTTTAAAGTAAAACATACATACTTTAGTGGCAGCCGCTCACCTATATAACGCTATGTTATCTAGTGCTATCATTTTTGGGCGAAATAGCACCAGCGATGCAAACCAAAAGCTATAATATACTTTTATCGTATTACCGTGAACTGTGTAGTAATAATACTATAAATACCTTGAACTGATACAATAAAACCACGTCTTGAATATCAAACTAATAAATTCAATGGCGGGAAATAGAATCCTTATCGTGCCACCTCTGCTATACACAGATAAATATACCAGGTGTCTTATAAGCCCCCTCCCCTATTATTTTTTTATTAATGGAAATAAACAGATTTGTTGTGTGGATTGTTAACATAAACAAAAAAGGAGTTTTTTATGTATCGGAAATTTCAAACCCTCCCCAAAAATCCCCATATTGGGGGTAAGTCGAAAATTTTAAATGAGAACCCCTATTGAGTGACACATCACTTTAAAGGTCTTGATAAAATAAGAAGTTTGGCGCAAACCGGAGGTCTGTATGTTGACTCTATCCAACTTTTTTTTAATTATTATTTAAAGGCGAAAACCCTGGGTGGTTATCGCCGTCTAAATCTCTATCCAACTTAAAGGTGATACATCAGTTATTTTTTTTACAAGGGTTTCATCCAGTAGGTCACTCAAAATAATAGGGGGGGGGGACTTTTAAAACACCTGGTATACAAGCTCGGTAGGTGGGCTATATAGTATAGCATTCTGTTTGAACCGGGTATTTTTGTAGTAGTTTACGTCATGTATAAAACTAAAATATGCAGAATAATATCCTTTATTTTTTTTAGATAAAGTTCAAAATACTTTCATTTTAGTACGAACTATGTCAAACAATTGTTACTTGTTGGCTGAAGAACTTGTCCTAGCGACTTAGAAAACCAATGTGTGTACCAAATGTGACGTAACGTTCGGCCGTTAGAGTGCGAGTGTATACATAATATGTTTGCACATTATACATATGCACATACTATTTTTAAGGAGCCCAAAACTTGTTCTGGGAACCATGATTGGTGCTAATTGGCCGCTCCCGACCTTAGGTCTCACCGTAAGAGTCACTGCAATAGCTCATTTTTCCTACGGACATTCGTTAACAATAGCGTCTATCAAAATATGTTAAATAAGCATAACGTCAAAATTTAAAGTAAAGTCGGTAGTTTCGCCCAAGTACATTTTAATGTTATAAACATTACTTTATTAAATAAAATACATTAATAACACTAAACATTACTATGAATGACAAAATCTGTTGTCGAGCCAGACGCAAGCGGAAGTTCATAACGATGTTTTTAGAAAAATAGCCACGCGCTTTAAAGCGTTGCTCAGTACAGCGTTACAGTAGGTACTTACAAAAGGAAATATGTTGAACATATGATTGGTGTTAGTCATACACGGAAAACTAAAAAAGTTCTCAATTCTATAAAAGGTTTAGAAGATGACGTTTTAAATATGAAACATAATTTTTTACAATTTTTAAAATTGGTATTTTTTATTTATTTTGGCTAATTTACCTATGGTCTTAAATAAATTTCAGGTCGGTTGCATCTAGCTAAATATTTGAAACAGTTATAGGTGTATTTCTTTTAGTGAATTTTCTGGGAAAAGATAAGCTATTGCAGTGACTCTTATGGTGAGATATAAGGTTTTGAATGGTCAATGAACACATGTTTATATGTGTGTTCGTACTCTTAACGGCCGCATTTTACGTCCGATTTGGTCTAAATTTGGTACGGACGTTGCTTTTCAAAGTCGTTTTAACGAGTTCGTTAGCCAACAAAATCCACCAACTCGCATTTTTTTTTACCGGAAGTAACAGTTTTAAAGATTTTTCTTACTATAATGGAACTTTTTATTTTTTTATTTAAAAAATTTAATAAAGGAGATTATTTGGCACATTTAGTTTTTTTACACGACCTAATAGCTATCTGGTTCCCCTAAAATGGATCAAAACGTAAAGTACCAGGTGTTCAAATCCACGTAAGGGATTTTATGATGGGCCAGCTTCTGATCCGAGGAAGCAAGTTCAGGGTGCAAACTCACAAAGCGGATCAAAGCGGTGTGAGCCGGGACTGGAGGCTGAGGTGCAAACAAATTCTACTAATATATTTCTTACACGCAGACAGATATTCAGCGTCTTCGTGTCAGCGGTAGTGCAGGTACGTGATCGAATTTTTTAAAATAAAATGTTTATCTAAAATTAAGACAAAGTCAGTGAACATAATATGTTCTAAAATGTGTTTTTATATTTAACGCTATTTTGTGTTTTTAACAAAAACGTTTATATTTTGTTGAACTGTGAAAATGGTGCTGATTTCAATCTGGCTGTATTATCAGTTATTTCTACTTCGTTTTTTGTCGATGCATACAAAAGGGATTTTTGTCTATTGAGAGTTCTGGATAAAATACGCAGCCATTTTAAAATTAATAAAAGAAAGGTTTTTCATTGTTAGTTTTAATACGGAGAACAAGCTCCCTAAGTTTTGGCAACATAGTTTAGAAACATCCTTTACATAGATTGATCCAATTGGCAGCTGATAATGAAGGTTATTTACCTCATTCGGTTTTCCGCGTTCAACGAACTGCCCTCGTTATCAATTCGGAAGCGATAAAACCGCATTAATATCGCTAATATTTCCTTCCTGCAAGAAAACTAGAATTCGCAGACTTTATAATCCTTTTAACACTATAAGTGCGCCCTTAATAGAACGCGATTTGATTTGCAAAAGTAACTCCTTGAAGCATTTAGTTCCCGGATAAAGTGGAGTCGCGTTTGTTTTTAGTAGACTGGGGGAGAGAAGGGGAAATTGTTTCTTTTACAATAAGTTAATTATTGAAAGAACACTTCCGAAGCGCTACGGGTTGCCTAGCAACCGCTGAGTCAACACTTTGTGCAGTAAATGTAATATTTACCTTGCTTCTATTTGTAAGACTTCTTCAATTTGTTGTCGGTAATAGGCTAGATGTCTGACTGGGAATCTACACACCACGTGCCCGTGGTAAAGCCGTTCCATAAATCTAGTTTTGAAATGTAAGTTTTTGCAATTTTGTCCCACACTGTTAAGGGTCGGCTCTAGTAAAACAGAAAGCAACCTGCGACTCCAGCGTAGCGGCGGTAGGTTACGCGGACATTGCTCATCTTAAATCCCTTTAAAACCCGAAATTGTTCAAATAGCGTTTTTTTTAAAAATACCAAACTCTTGGGGACAAAATTCTTCATCCGAATGGCTTGATAATTTTTCGCTATAATTAATAGTTACATCGTAAAAAAATATTTAAAGTCACCCTATAGCGGCGGTAGGTTACACGGACATTGCTCAGCCTAAATCCATTTAAAACCCGCAATTGTTCAAATAGCTTTTTCAAAACCAAACTCTTGGGGACGAAATTCTTCATGCAAATGGCTTGGTACTTTTTCGCTATAACTAATAGTGACAACATAAAAAATTATTAAAAATTAATTTTTTTAATTGTTAATAAATATTAAACAAAACGTTTTTCTTAATTTTGGAAAAGCCATTTGCATGCGTATTTGCCATAGCTTTAAAATGACATATCGTTCATAATTATCCGATCAAAAATAAAGGAAAAATATGGATTTTAATTTAACATTGGTCTTATGGAGTGTCAACCAACATGGCCGACAGCTAGAGCCGACCCTTAACATGTCTTATTAAAGAGTTTAAAAAAATAATCTCAGAGCAAACCTCTTTCGTGAATATTTATTTATGAGTCTATTTTGTAAAATATCAGGATTAAATCGCTATTTTCATAACGTTTAAACATTTTGCAACATTTATTGAGGTTCAAACCCTATTGTAGTGATATTTAGCGAATTTCCATTAGAATATGGGCTATTGCAGTGATTCTTTTGGTGAGACCTGAGGTCGGGAGTAGTCAACAAGCACCGATAATGGTCCCCAGAACACGTATTGATGGGCCAAATTAAAATTATATATATATATTTGTGTGTGTTAGTCCGATTTGTTCCAAATTTGGTACTAGATTTAAACTTTTCGTAGTTTTTATCTAAAAGAATAAATATAGGAGATTGTTCTGCTAGTTGTGATTTTTTTATACAACCTTATAGCTCGTCTGGTTCCTCCGAAATCGAGTAAAACGTAAAATACCATAAAAGTACTCGATGAAATCATTTAGCTTCTGTTACGAGGCCGATGGCCGGAATGCAAACTCGCGAAGCCAGATGTGAGAGGAACGAAGCAGAGCGTTAGCCGAGGTTGGAGGCTGAGGCGCAAACAAATTATACTTATATATTTCGTACACGATTGAGCTATTCAACGCTCTCGTGAGTAGACCAATTTCCCAAATACTGTAGTTAGTTGAACCCCTAAAACATATAGACTTAATTTTGGAAATTGGCTCAACTCACTTCAGCGGTTCAGCTGCGTGGTCGAATTACTTAATTTGTAAGGGCTATATAAAAATAACGACTAATGAATGAATGAAAGTGGAAGTCTTGCCTACTATATTGAAGTATATTGCTCCAACTCGAATAAAAAATCCAACTCGTTTTGCTAATAGTACTGCGTTCGGACCAAGATAGGTTAGGATTTATTGGTTATAATAGTTTTGATATCAGCGGAGTGCTAGCATGCTCTCTAGACTTACTCACCTTCTAGTACCTTGTAGTGGTATATTTCCTATGTTAACCTAAATTAAGATTTTTTTTTTAATAATCCATATTATACTGAGTTTTTTATAGTCCTAAAATTGTAAATATAAAATTGTTGAGACGTAGTAAAAAATGTTTGGCCAACAAAGATAGGTTAACATTTTAGGTTACAGACAAATTTACATCAGTGAAAATATTTAGATTTATAGCTCAAAAGATTAATTAGAAAAGTGTATCAGAAAATATGATTTTCGGTAAAGCTAAAACATTCTAGCTCCAATACTGAATAGTTTTTTCTTCATCCTCCTTTCATTTTTAAATAATTTGTCTGTTCCCTTTTCGTCCTTGTACATTACAAAGCTGCATTCTGGCATATAAAATTATTTTATTGTACATTTTTAGTCCTATTACACAGTTACTTCCAGCATCTCCACATAGTTTCTTTCACCATAGTTGAAAGTACAGAAAGACAGCATCTAACACTCCAGTTCCGAAATTAGGTCTCACCGTAAGAGTCGCTAGAATCTTTCGTATCGAAATTAGCAAATAATATAATTTTGATTTTTTTTCCTCATTGGTTGTATAATTATATTGTAGGGTTGTTAATAACATTTTGGTGTTACTATCTTCACACTCATGCAATAATTATAATACCAACATTAATTTGAATATGCAAACTAATTGCAAATCTTCCGCAAAGTACACAAGAGTTATCAGTATCGATGAATTTGAGGCCACAACCGGCACCAGTGTTTCATGACAAATTCTTAAAAATCTCTATTAAAAAGATTAAATTCACGCGTATTTTGCTGGAGCAATAAAATTGTCACACCAACGCGAACGATCCGAGTCACGCGATCGGTATCACGTTTTCTGCATATTTGATAACGAAGCGAGCCTAATCTGAATCAGTCAATGGAATTCCTCTGTTATCTGACACAATGGCCTTTTTTTGTTTGTTTACTGTTTTACGTTGATGGCATTGAACAAGGTCGTACACTTGTGTTTACAGCTGGGAAGTAGGTAAAGCGGAAATACAGTTGCGATAGCCAGCCGTCAGTCTACGATGGAAAGAGATAAACAAGTGTCGAGTAAACATTGTCTCTTTATCTCGTATCACTCCAAGTACTGTTGTAGTTCGAAGTTTTAGTTTATTGAATTTGTTGCAACTGGTCAACTTGACGGACTTTGCAACATTAAGTGATGTGGTTGGTAATACTAACCGATAGTTTTTACCTAATGTTATTTTTATTTATGTAACTAGATGAACCCGGCAATGCTTCCCTATTGCTTGATTTGATTACATAAATATATCTTTAGACTAGGGGCTCCGCAACCGGCAATCTTTGACGAAGCTAATGCAAACAGATTATTGTATACTCTGATATGTTTACTGAAATGCCGATTGAGCGTCGACCTATAGCCTACATAGCTAATGTAAGGCAGAGATCGAAATAGAGACAACAAACCCCAATAATTCGAATTTCGGCATGCGTTGTAATTTCACCATTAATATTGAAATAATCAACATTTCAAACAAATTTTGATATTACCCTACCGACTAAAGAAAACAATATAATATATAACACCAGATGTTTGACTTATAATACAGTAAACCTTTTGTTTGCTTTTACCTAATCTATAAAACTGTTAGTTGTAAAAAAATAATTACCTGATTCTAAATTTGCCAAATTGGTTGCAAATGAACGTGTTTTGGTTTATTGTAGGCCTAACCTATAATAATGTCAATTTTTTATCCAAATCAAATAATATGTAACAATAGATGTTTAAATTTAATTATATAACAGTAAGTATTTTTCGTTCATTTTTGTTTGTTTGCTTTTAGATAATCTAACATAAAAAGGTTGTTGGTTGTGAATAATAATAAACTGATTCTAAGTTTTTTTTAAAGTTGGTTGCCGAACATCTGTTTTGTCTGATATAGGGCTGTGAATGAAGTCCCCGAATTTTAACTATTTTTACGCTTTAAAATCAAAATATTTAATATCTTTTCTTAGTGTAGGTTTATGACCCTAAATGAATATATACCTTTAATTTTTCGTACTTATACCTTTTAAGTAGTTTTTGCCTCTAGTAGGAACGTAAAAGGCGGACATGCTTCCACAATAAAGCAGATTTTTTTCGCTATGAATAATCCACATTTTTTGAAATCGCTTATACTTCAATGGTTCTTAAATGTTTAATGTGGTGATATTTTTACATTTATGATATTTGCATTGTTGAAAAAGACAAAATTGAAAACTTTGATCATGTCCAAGATCAAATTTAGTTAAAAACAAATTAAAAAAAACAAACTAAAAACATAATCACATTCGGGCTGTCCCAACCTTTAAAATGAGATATTCAGAATAATTTTCTGATCATTATTACTCGAGTAATCTTGTTACAAGTTTAACATTGCTCTTATGGGAGTTTAAATCCAAAGTAGTGGTTAGGTCTGCCGAGCATTTATTATTTGGTACTTCTAAGCTCATGCACTTTGTATGTAGCTTGTGTAAAGTATTGATTTTAATTTATGTGCGTTATAAATGTGACACATGTAGAGAGGTTAACGTACAAGTAAGGGAAGAGTCCCAAACCACAATGTCTTGCACAATACATGAATATTCCAATCGACCCTATAAAAAGATCCGCACGTTTGTCCGCTCTCAATTTCTTCCGCTTTAAAGCCCCTCGGGGGGCAATAGAATTATAATAAGCCAAGTTAGAAGCTTACAAATCAACCTGCTGCTACCTACCCTTTCCCCGAACTTTGGTGTGTCAATAACATCGGGTGAATGGGCAGCATTAATAAGTCGACTGAAGAAAGGAAGGTTCTTCGTACAAAGGCCGTAGAATATCGTCAGGTCACGTTTTGTCGAATGCAAACCCGTACGAGAATTAGAGAAAATATTATTATTAGTTTTTCGTTTTACAAACATGATTACATTTGATCAATTCTTGTCCAAAAAGACCGTCAGGTTAATTGCAGTACAAATAATACTCTGTAAAATAGAACTTTACGGATAATCAATAAACTTGAAACAAATGAGACTGTAAGCGAAATTTTTTACTAAAAGTACGTATATCATTACTTTGCAAGTATAGTAAATAATATATAAAATAAATGTAAATCCATAAATTAAATAAATATCAGATAGATTAATAAATACTATTTCCTATTGAAATCCATGGTACGATCAAATTTTACAATGAATTTAATAATGGCATGAAATAACTCGTATAATAAATATATAGGATTATAACTTTTTTAACTTCCCGCTACCAATAAAGGGAAGTTATTGATTTCGGTCCGATTTTCGAAAGTCGAGTTTTCATTAAATCTCCACGTTTTGAGGTCCCAGGAAGCCATTCTGACTATTCCCGCCGAGGTGTCCGTCCGTGTGTGTGTGTGTGTGTGTGTGTGTGTGTGTGTGTGTGTGTGTGGATGTATGTGTGTAAATAAATTTTTGTCGTACAGTTTCTCAAAAACGAATCAACCGATTGAATTCTACGACATGTCATTCGAAAGGGTGTATCAAAACTTAGATCTGATTAGATTTGAGAGTTAATCCATCTAGCCAATCCGAAGAAATTTAAAAAAATAACCTAAATTTTTTTGGGAATTTTTATGTTTTTTAAAAATAACTTTAAAGCGTGCGAAAAAATCATAATAAAACCATGTATACATTTTTTGTGCTTAAAAAACTGCGTCGACTGCTTTTTTGAAAATGAAAATCGGACGACGCATTCAAAAGTTATCGTTGTTTAAAAATTCACAAATTTTCGTTTTTTGGTATTTTTTTAACATATCTTCCAGATTTCTCAACCAATCAATATAAACTTGTACATTTTCTTTTTGTGCTTTAAAAACTGCGTAGAATGCTTTTTTAAAAATGAAAATCGAACGACGCATTCAAAAGTTATCGTTGTTTAAAAAT
>JAGFPH010000002.1:443232-464144 GCA_018207615.1 Philaenus spumarius
AGTTATCGTTGTTTAAAAATTCACAAATTTTCGTTTTTTGGTATTTTAACAAAAAAATTCATTTTAAGCGTTTAAAATTCAAACTAAGCGGGAAGTTCTAGGTTGGCCTGCACGGTCAACCAATTTCCAGATTTTTTTTATATAGAAGGCCAACCTCCGCGACGACTCGCTGCAAACCCAATGCAAACAGATTATTGTATAGGCTACCATGATATTTTCACGGGAATGACGATTAATTAGGTCAGAGATATTTTATTTTTTTGTATAAGAGAGACAATTTTTATTTAAATTATAAAGATCAAAATGTGATAAAGTAAAGTAATATTTCAAACTGGTCAAATAGGAATAGTAAAAAATAAAGTTGGAATAATTTGAATAGTGATAGGTGTTTGGATTATGTTATAGTAAGCCTTTTTCTTTGTTTGTGTTTTGTATTAAACTAACCTAAAAAAAACTGTTGGTTATGAAGAATAATTATTACCTGATTCTAAATTTGTCAATTTGGTTGCTATGGTAATATTCCTAAATCTAAACGCTTTCAACAAACGTGTGTTAATTCAGTATAGGCCACATCTACACTCGATTCCACGTTCATTGTGCAGTACAGAGCGCCCATAAGCCATGTTATCCATACGAAAGCGATAGTAGCCAACTAAACATCAACTCTCATATAAAGCTGGGTCAGTTGACGCAACCCGCATGACAATAAACGTGATGTTGACTATAATGGTAGTAGCTTGTCTATTCTTCCGCAAGACCTGTACTGCACGGTGAACGTGGAATCGAGTGTAGTATTGTGTTGCTAAGCTTTTGATTCAAATCAGCTGTTTTATCTGTTATTGGGCATGGGGTATTTTGAACATTTTCATCCTTAAACTAATATTTTGCAAAATCCTTTCATATAGTGGTACCCTGAAAATTTTAAGGCCTAGCTATCGTTGATTTGATTATGAATCAGTCAGGACTTCTTAATTTATATATATACAGGGTGTTTTTTTAGTAAGTAGACACCCTCTATAATTTTCTTTGTATTGATTATATGAAACCTTGCAATGTGCAGCATTTATATTTTGAATGTGGGTGACACCTATTTGAATGCTGTTATCTAGTACTCCTCTTGCCAAAGGGAGCGAAAGGGGGTTAAGTTAAGATTTTCAAATGGTAAAGGGGGTCGAGTGACACCTCAATTGAAAAAGATATTGAAAAGAAGATGATTGGCGAAAATAAAGTTAAAAAATCTCACCTCGTTTAGAAATGGCTGCAAAAAACGTACCAAATTAGAAACAAATTAGGTTGAACGGCAGATAGTGTTCTAAGTGGTTTTTTTTTAAATCCAATTTTTACGTTAACTTCAAATAAAGAGAGTATTCCTAATATGGAACTATACAAATAACAAATACAGGGCGATACAGGAAGAAAAGGAGAAACTTTCAGGACCTGTTCTACTTTTATATAAATACAGGTTTCGAAATGCTTCTTTTTCCAGTTAACCACCATTTTTTTACAAAATACTTAATATCTTTGGATGTATTACATATTGGATACATATTTGGCATTACATCTTTTACCCATGTACAAAAAATCAAAACGTTTATTCAAATATTTTCAAAATGGCGGCCGTTTAAAATTTGTAATGTGAAATATCTCAAAAACTACTAACTTTACCAAACAATTTGCTTTTTTAATGACAAACATAACTGTTTATTAATATTATTTCTTTAACTTAAAAGATATCCGAGTTATTGGCTAAAAACTAAAAATGTTGTATCTTGTAGTTGTCCATAATATCCAAAATTACTCCAGAACCGAATAATCATGTAAATAAAATCCATATTAAATGACTATAAACTTACAAAGAAAAAAAGGGTTATTATTTCACCAAAACATAACTGTAATGACAAATTGTAAGTCACTTCAATTTATTTTAAAAGTATGTTAAATACAAAGGATACAAAAATAAAATTGAAGAAGTATTTAAAAAATCTAGTAGAATACGTCCTGAAAGTTTTTCAGTTTCTTCCTGAATCACCCTGTAAACATACAAAACGATACAAAGATTAAATATGTGAAATAAATATATATATATAGATCTAGGCCTATACAAAATTTTACAAATATGATATAAAGATGATTTATTTTATATTGAATGTTAAAAAGTATAAGAATTGTGAAATAAATATATATTTTATAATATAGAACGATAAGAAGTACAATAATTGTAAAAGTATAATAGATATATCTATTCATATAAATACGATTGAAGTGTCTGTCTCTGTGATTTCGAAATACTATATAGGCCTATACTTTTTAAGCTCGTATGGTTATTCATACTTTACCAAATTTTAAACATGCATTTATTATTTTTTTATTCGTCTGTCTGTCTTATTGTCTGTCTGTTTGTTTGTCCGGGCTAATCTCCAGAATTACTGAACAAATTTTGACGAAATTTTCATTTGCATGTAGAGGACATTTTAGAGATTAATCTAGGCAACTTTTTATCCAGGAAATATTCAAGATTTCTATTTAAAATTGAAACAATGTACAAATTTGGGAAAATTAAGAGTTTTGCGAACGGAGGTGGCACGCGACCATTAGGCTATAAATAAAGGCCCTCATACACTTCAAACATTTTGCGCAAACATCGGTCCATACACTATGCAACGGTTTGCGCAAACATTCAAAACCGTGTTTGTTTATTTCAGTTTATTCAGTGAAATTGTCGGGAGAGGATGTCAGACACGGAAGCTGCTTGTGCCGCAATTATTATTAAAAAAACATATTACAAAAACTATTACAGTCATTTTTTCCAAAAATGATTTCAAAAATGTATTTAAAAAACTATCAGAAAAATCATTACAACAATTTATTTAAACACTGATTACAAATAGTATTTATAAGAAAAACTGTTAAGTACAAAAACGTAGTTACAAAATTATTACGAAAACGTATTAGAAAAACTATTACAGAAATGTCTTTAAAAAATGATAATACAAATATTATTATTTAAAAAAAAACTATTACAAAAATAATTCACAATTTTAGAAACAAATAAGTAAATATAGATTAATGTGATATATGGATTGTTTTAATCACGCTACAAATCATTATAGTGTAATAACTATAAATATAGATATTAACTAAACTAAAACAAAAATTATTATTATTACTATACAAGTTGAAAAGTGGGTGTATGTTAAAAGCACCATTTTCTTAATCTGCTATGTATGTTGAACAGATAAACATATCCCACGAAATTTAATGAAACTCAGAATTCGTAATTGTTCATTTGGACTTTTTTTTACGTATTGGACAGTTCCTTTCCTTCAATTTAATGAGCGAAATTCACGATAACATTATTATAAATTAGTTGTAAAAATTAAAAAATTATGTGAGTATTTTCACAGTAGGATTTACTCTCCGAAGATTATGCAGTACAAAACAAATGTATTATAGATTTTCAACACCCAGTTAAGAGTTAAAGTGAATGAATATAATGAGAAATTCATGATTTTATATCAACTACCGAAAATGATTTATGTAGCATTCAAATATAATAATTTGACTTACATTGTAATTTAACAAGAAAATCACACCGAATAAGTACTAGGAGAGATGTTTACCCTCCAATGTTTGCGCAAACTCTACCATACACTTCAAACCTTGTTGTCAAGCATAAAGGTCTGCACAAACTTTTTCGGTCTCGACCGATTCGCTCCAAACTTTTGCGCAAACAAATCTATCAGCCATACATTTCAAACCTACCATCAAAATGTTTGAAGTGTATGGGGGCCGTTAAAACAACTCATTTGGATCAAAAGTTTATCACCTTTACAAGATCGTCTGTGTTTTAATTTATTGTTTACGCTGGTTTACGCTTCCAAGAGTACAACTCATACAACCGTCTTGATTTCTCCGTTCAAAGAGACGAAAACAAAGACATTTAATTTGCAACTCTTGCAGTCCCATTATTCACGCTCGCTTTTTGTCTCGTCCGAAGCCGCGCGGTATGTTTACACATACAGTATATTTATGTAGATTGCTTCCCCACACATACCGGTACACGGTTTACATAATAGCGGGTAAAAACAGAGCAAACTTACTTCATTGTTTGTTCGCGCTTTGCTATTGTGAACATACATTGTTGAGGGAATAAGTCTGTTCCTTGGGAAATCATCATCGGTTATAAGCTGTAAAAGAAACTGTCGTCTCTTCAACTTCTTACGTGACTTTGCATAACTAATTTTTATTTTTGGGAATATGGAGCTTATATTTTTGTATTTGTTCGCCTGTATGACTTGAAAATGTAAATTGTTTGGCTAAAAATTATATAAGGACACCTCACCGTAGCCTATTTAATTGGTTGGCAGCACTACTCCGTTTCTTCAAAAAAACGTCAGCCGAGTGTCCTAAAGTAAATTTATGCAGATTGTTTTAAGCGGTTTTGAAACGGGGAGGGTGGTAAAATCTATGGTCGCAACTGCGGCACTATAAGTGAAATCGCAAATTATTCAGAAATGAGGGCACAAATTATTCAAAAGTCAGGAAACCCGAAATAGGGAAACTTTTGTATTTAGGTCCAAAATGTTTTCATGAATTGACGAGAAATATACGATCCGGCTTTTCCGAGGGGTTATAAGTAGCCCAGTCAACGAATGATTCTAGAAGGAAAGTCAATAAGCGGAAAGACTAACTATGGTACATTGTTTGGGGTACCTAATAGTATAACATACTAAAAGTGCTTGACCCTAGGGGTGGCGGAAGACGGGGGAGGGGGGGTTGATGATAAAGGTATAATTTTTTTTATTTTTTGCTTATATCTTAGTAAGTAAGGGTTGGTCCTACAAAAAAAATATACGTATATAAAATTAAATCTGACAAATTTATCTACATTTCTTATACCTATAGTATGTTTGCTATCTGTAACCGTTAATGAGATATACGCTCTCGAAAATCTGTAATTTTCGAAAAAACGTTTCTTCGCATTGGAATACTTTATTATTTGTTCCCCATGCGGTCTCCCTCGTGAACTCTCTCCAGTTCTTATCTCGTTCGTAGAAAGTCAAATTATTGTGTATTTCGCCTCAGTATATTATTTTATTTTATTATTACTATTATGTCGCTATGTCGACGGAAATTTTTTTTGTTTCTCGCTTTAGTAGAGTTAGTTTATACAATGTCATACGTCCGTACGAAGTCAAATTATTGTTTTTCGCCGTTATATTTTATTATTATTATATACGACATATTTTATTAATATTATATGCAGTATATTTTATTTTTATTATATCCGTTATATTTTATTAGTATTATATGCGGTATATTTTATTTTTGTTATATCCGGTATATTTTATTATTATTATATAGTAATGTCGATGCAAACGTATTTTGTTTGTGGCGAGAACTTGTACGAAATTGGTGGGAATGTGTCCTGTATGAGTGCAAAGTAATAGCTTCACTGATAAAAGTACCACCTTACAAGGAAATGACGGAAAGAGCTCCAACCTTGTAGGTTTGACACCCTCAAAGTTCATTCCACACGCAGAAAACATTATAGGTGAGCCGAAAGAATTGCAGCTTATGTGATGAAACAGGCCTCTGTTTGAAAGAGCCATTGATAAGTCAACAGATTCACAATTCGTTATCATTGGAGAGGACACAGACCTCATAGTCCTTCTGATTGTGCTAATCCCCAAAGACCAATACATCATAATTATGAAACCGGGCCGAGGAAAGGTGCCAGCCAGTCTGTATTTCCACTGCTGAGATACAGGAGCTCAAGGTATTATGCTCATCCATTCTTTCACAGGATGTGATACTACAACAGCAGCCTTCCTCAAGGGCAAACTTGCATTTGCCAAACTGTTCAAGAAGGATGCAGATGTAGCATATGCTGCTAAAGTCTTTAACAATCTTTCAGCAACTCATAAGCAGATTCCAGAGCAGGGCAATAGTTGTTTCCCAAGGTGGTACGGTGCCCCGAAGGAATAAAAATCACTCAACAAATATTGCTACGACACAATCGTCAAGTATGTGGCGAATGTGCAGCCCGATATCTCATCTCTCCCCCCATCCGAGGGATCAGCCAAACATTATAGTCATCGGTGCTACTTTCAGATACAACGGACAAGGTTGGAGCTTTTTCCGTAATTTCCTTGTAAGGTGGCACTTTTATCAGTGAAGCTATTACTTTTGCACTCATACAGGACACATTCCCACCAATTTCGTACAAGTTCTCGTCACAAACAAAATACGTTTGCATTGCGATATAATAATAATAAAATATACTTCGTATAATACTAATAAAAGTACCGGATATAATAATAATAATATATAAAGGTGAAAAACACAATAATTAGACTTCCTACGGACGTATGACATTATATAAACTAACTCTGCTAAAGCGAGAAACAAAAAAATTTTCCGTCAACATAGCGACATTATAGTAATAATATACAGAGGCAAAATACACAATAATTTGACTTTCTACGACGAGATAAGAACTGGAGAGAGTTCACGAGGGTAGACCGCATGGGGAACAAATAATAAAGTATTCCAATGCGAAGAAACGTTTTTTTCGAAAATTACCGATATTCGAGAGCGTATATCTCATTAACGGTTACAGATAGCAAAAATACTACAAGTATAAGAAATGTAGAGAATTTTGTCAGCTTTAATTTTATATACGTATATATTTTATGTAGGACCAACCCCTACTAAGATATAGGCAAAAGATCAAAGAATGGTACCTTTAACCCCCTCTTCCGCCACCCGGGTCAAGGACTTTTAGTATATTATACTACTAGGTACCTCAAACAATGTACCATAGTTGGTCTTTCCGCTTATTGACTTTCCTTCTAGACCCCCATTTTGGGCATTCGTTGACTAGGCTAAAGGTATTTGTATTATTCAATTATTTCAGTGGTTAAATTGAACATAAGGTGTGTTTGAGAATAAAAAATGAACAAACAATTCTAAATAAATACAGAATTAGACACTATCGTTAGTAGCCCAGTAAAACGGTAGCAAACAATCCCCTCTCGTGGACAAAATCCAAGTAGTCGGTTTCTCTGCTGTTCTATATGTTTTTTGGGGTGCCGAATCCGAATTTCAAGTTTGCAACCAAAATTTCCTGGAGCGTTCATTGCAAAAATAAAGAATTTTTTGCATTTTTTAGTTTGTTTTGCCCGTAACACCGAAACTATGCATTTTTATGGAAAAGACCTCCCTTTACTAAATTGTAGGCCAATTTTATTAAAAATTTCATCTGTAGTTTTTGAATGTATATGACCTACACGTGATTAGCTAGAGCAAGTTGTAAATTGACGGAATTTGGTTCCTCGTTGGTTTTTAGCAGATAAACTATGCATTTTTCGAAGAAATCCGCTATGGACAAATTGAAAGAGCAATACAAAAGAATTCTGAAATACTTCCTCCACGTGAGAACGCTCTAACAACTGCTCCCATAATAGCGACGAAATTTATTGCTATTTCAATTTGTAAACCATGTGTTTCTTCGATAAATGTGTAGACTGTGAGTTATCTGTGAAAAAGCTACGAAGAAAGTACGCAAATTTGGTAAATTTTCAACTTGCCCACCTCCTGACCCACCCGTTGGTCTCACTTTCAAAATCTACAGATGAAATTTATAGTAAATGTTGTCTTCTTTAATTTTGTAAATGGTGGTGTTTTCGATAAAATTAATAGTTTCAGTGTTACGAGGTAAAAACTGAAAAAAGTGCGAACATTTTGTTATTTTAGCGAATATTTCGGAACGCTGCTGGAAATTTGGTTGTAAACTTCAAACTAGGATTCAGCGCAAAAAAAAAACAAACATATTTAACCGCTGAGAAACAGGCTACTTTAATTTTGTCCATGTGGAACTACCATTTGACTGGACTAGGTATCGCTGGCGCAATAAGTTGTATTTCTATGTCCGTGTGTCAGTATACCTTCATTTCGCCTTAGTTTTGTGTATAAATCGTTTATCGGTCACACCGTGTCATAAACCATTAAAACTACGCCACGCATTAGTAAAAAACCCTACGCCAGTCAGAGATGACGCTAACTACCGTGTTGGATTCAGAGTGAAATAATGGACATATAAACGAGGCAGCAATTAATCCCCGTCATACACTACGTATAAATGTCAAACTGTCGCGTCTCAGAGGCTCCGTGATTTGTAGCCCCGATTACACTGTACATTGCAAGGCTTAATTTCAGTCATATTTATATCGTGCACTAGCTGACCAGTTTAACTTTCACTTAATAAAGTTAATTTAGAGCTGCCTTCCTTTTGATTTACCGAAATCGGTTAACAAGCCTTGGAATTTCGTATACAAAGTATTCATAAAAGGTGTTTGTTCGGAAGCTGAACAAAGGGACATCACAGAAACGATAATTCGACCACGCAGGTGAACCGCTGACGTAAGTTGAGCGAATTTCCAAAATTAAATTTATTTGTGAAATTGGTCTATTCACGAAGGCGTCAATTAGCTACTTGCGTATAGGAAATATATTAGTAGAATTTGCTTGCACCTCAGCCTCCGGCTTATGCGCTGCTTTCGTTCCGCTCGCAACTTTGTGAGTTTGAACCTTGACCCTTGCGGCATCGGATTACGGCTTCTCTAAATCCCCCACATATATTAGAACCGTTTATGCCTACTTCATAATATTTTACGTGTTGGTTGATTTTGGGGGAACCATACGGGTTATAAGGTCAAAAAACAAAATGTTCAGAAACACCTCAAAACGTATTCTGTGGATCATAATCGCTGTTTATTCACTCGGTCTCACCATAAGAGTCACTGCAATCTTTCCTATAAAAATTCGCTAAAAAGCTTTACTTGCCTAAATTATAAATCAGAAAATTTTAATTTTAACATTAAATTGTCGTGTATCGGGAACTATTTAAGGTCCAGCAGCGATTACAATGCGTAGATATTCGGTCCTCGACGCTACGAATGGGGCTCAAAAAGTCACCATATAAAAGAAATTTTGTAGGAATATTTCGTTGTTGAAAGTGAAGTAATTTTTGGTGAGACGTATGAGAGTATTGGTATTAAGTTCATTATCCTTCATCCGATTGTTTTGACAGTTACACCATCCGATAGGGAATGAAAATGGCTACAGGAAAGTTGTCATGACATGTTAAAACGTACGATTTTGGGGTAATTTAGGTTTAAAATTTTCAAACAGCCGCCATTTTGAAACACATGATTGGATATAATCGCTTATTTTTCTTAAAATAGATCATTGTTAGGTTAAACTTCATGCCACGTTTGAACTCAATCGGTCAAACATTTCTCGAGATATGAATTATTTTGTGAAAAAAACAAAATGGCTGATATCTGGTAAACGAAACTTTTCCGGACCTATGTTCATGTGAATAATTTTGCTTTTTTTTAGTTCCCCTATCACCTACTGAAGTTGTGACAACCTCTCGCAAATTACACTGAATATAAATATGATGAAGTGTTTATGTTGTTATTCAAATAAGTTTGTTTGATAAAACGGAGTTTGGTACGGGATACAGCTTTTCCTCCTTATCACAGTGGCCGAGAGGCTAAAATGGCTAGTTCAGTCGTGCTACAGAAGGCATCTCCAACACAATTTGTGTAAGTCTAAAGCTGTTGCTGTCGATTGGCCGTTTTCATAAATCCTTCTGTCGAGTAAAAACTTAAAGCAAAACTAATAATTAGTATATTAAGGTCAAAAATGTTTTGTTCTTTAATTTTTTTACGACTAAGACGTGCAGTAAATAGTTTGGCAGGGTGGTCGGGCCAGAAAAAATGTTTAAAAAATGATTATTCTACGTTCTTTTCTGTTTAATTTAATATATATTAAGCGGGAGAACATGGCGAGAAACATGCGTAAAAAACGTATTTATAATACATGTTTTGCTTTGAGCGGCAAAAACAAGGTAGGCTAACTTTACTTGGGTTTTCCTGAAAGTTGAGTTTTTTCAATTTTATGTATCTGTTTCTCAACAACCATAATAGGTGGATACCTGAAATTGTTACCACATATTCGTCAATATGTCTGACAACTTTAGGCGTGTTTTTTTAAAATATAAATCACGCTTAGTTTCAAAAATAAATAAGGTAAAAAAACATAGAACAATGTTTTAAAAAAGTAAACTGACTTTTTTTTTTAAACCCATGTCTAAACTTGTAGGACATATTGAAGAATATGTGGTAAACATGTCAGGTCTCCACCTATTATGGTTGCTTAGAAAAGGGTACATGCAAATATAAAATTTGACATTGTCAGATAGTAAATACCAAGTGAAGTACAAAATAAGTTGATTATAAGAATTGAGCTTTACTTGTGCGGAAGGAACTATGTTATATTTTGATTATTGTAGCTAGTTCATCAACGAACATACTATTGTCGTTGAAACGCGTTTCAGTATTTTTTTATTTAGTTTCGAGATTTTTTTACCCGATCAAAATGATTAGCTTATATTAATTTCGTTTGTTAATATTTGTTTACTTTTTTTATCAAAATCTTGGTAAGCAGAATGGCTCAGTAATAAAACATGCTCGTATAGTTTGCTACAGTTAGTAATTCAGAACTCGTTTTTGTACCCAAGCCACTATTAATAAAAGAATAATTTTGTCAGACTTAGTGACTTTTATCGATTTACGTATTTACTTTCCTGTATATTGTCCTGCATCATTGTTTTTTTGTTTTTTGTGAAAATCATTTGATCTATTTGAATGCACAATCTATTTGAATGAAAGAATAATTATGTTACTTTTATGAATATAGGTTGTTAAAACTTAGTAAATACCAAGTGAAGTTCAACAACAAACTGATTATAAATATTGAGCTTGACTTGTGCAAAGAAACTGTGTTATAGTTTGATTATCGTAGATCGTTCATCTCTGAAGATGTCAGTATCGTTGAAACGCGTTTCAAGATGAGAAATTAGTCCTGAAATTCTGTGATCAAGTTTTATTCTGTCAAACTGCTTAAATTGATATCATTCATTGACAAATTAAATTTGTTTCCTTAATGAACATCTAGGGAATCAGAATGGCCTAGTGGTTAAACATACAGTTTGTACAGCTTGCAATTCAGAAGTCGTTTTTGTACCCAAGCCACTATTTTAATAAAAGAATAATTTTGCCCGACTTTGTGATTTTTATCAATTTACGTATTTACTTTCCTGTGTATATTGTCGCGTTCCCACCTGAATTTAGAGCGGGATTTTGATAATGGAATTAATTTTCGAAACGCGTCAATTAACAAGTAAGTAAATACTTAAATTGATAAAAGACACATGACTGTAAAAATATTCATCTATTTACAGTTAGTAAGTTTGCTTCATTATATTTACCTAAGTTTAAGCCTAGTTACTGACAGACTATACGCTGCTCCACTCGGCTATTAATGTAAAGACGTTGAACAACGACAACAAAATTCTTTCAAATCCAAATCCTCCCAAATGAATAGTTTTTATAACCGCCCTATAGTTGTATTATATTCCTTCAACTGCAGATGTAACCTCTATTCAAGATAACATAAGCAATGTCTAGTGTCCAGCCAAGCTGTAACAATAACTGCTCTGTTACCAATGACTGGGTGGGCGGTATTGGCGTCGTGACGTCATTGTGTATATATACCTTCACAATACCATGTCTGTCTAACTTGTACCAATGCCGTAGCTTGTATAAGTTACCTTCTCTGATCCATGTTGGAAAATTCTTTTTATCGCAATATTTTCTGTCGTATTCTGTAGAAGTATATAAAGAGGTGAACATGTTTTGTTACTACCGGGCCGATTTGTTGGTATATGCCAGGAAAATTAACTTTTACTACGACGAAAATCAAAGTGGAGATTTATTTCCGGGATTATCTTTATTTTGACATCAAGAATGCTGTTTCAAAAGTACATTGGGAAATCGTATGCACTTACAAAATCATTGAAGGACGCGAAAATTAAAATTTTTTATGTCAATTTAGGACATTAAAAAGTTTGTGTTATTTAATTTTGTTTAAAAAAATGTTCTATACATAATTTATGTATCTCCCCATATACTCATCTTGATAACTCAAAATGATTCTAAAACGTAACAAAAAACTAAACAGAGCCTAACTAATCAAAAACTAAATAATTCGATCACGCAGCTGTACCGCTGACGTGTGATGAGCGAATCTTCATCTGACTTTTACCTAACAGTTTTTCTTCTTCATTTGACCGTAATGTTTTTCATCTTCCCATCTATTCATCTTGACAACTTAAAATAATTCGATCACGCAGCTGTTCCGCTGATGTGTGTTGAGCGAATTTCCAAACTTAAGTTTTAGGGTTTTAACCATAAATTTGGGAAATTTGTCTACTCACGAAAGTGCTGAAGGCTTAGTTTCGCCAGCAGCGGTCAAAGCCGCCAGTTTACTTCCCGACCTAGAAGATGCTCTACGGTAAAATCCCCATCTGGATTTTAACTAGTTACTTTGATAGTATTTTATGTTTTTGGAACAAATCGAACGTAAAATGCGGCCTTTATTAGAGTATATACAAACCCATTCGTATGTACAAACGTACTGTATGTATTTTTATTATTAAATACAGTGTATATTTAATTTTAATGGCATCCTAAAATGTGTTCTGAGGACCATGATTGGTGCTCATTTACCACTCCCGACCTTAGGTCTCACCATAGGAGTCTCTGCAGTAGCTCATCTTTTCTATGGAAATTCGATAAAAACTGCGCGCCAATACAACAAAAACAAACAGAAAACTAAAACAGCAACAGAAATTATGGGTGGTCCCACCGCGCAGTTACTTTCAAGATAAGAGTAACATTGATTTTGTATATTTCTTTTTATAAATTGCAACACATTGAATATTTGTTTGATTAATATGGTCCTTTTTTCCAAATACTGTAAAAGTTCTTTTACGAATGTTAGCAGAAATCTAACATCCGATATATCGGAAGTTTGTTTCCAAAAGGTTACATTAGGGATAAAAACTTGTCTTATGCTACACTTTAAATGTTCATTGAGAGAACATCTACTCGTTCATTAAAATGAGCCATGAATACATGTTTAGCCGGTTGTAAAAGCTAGCTTAGAACATTTACATATATTGTAAAAAAAATAAATGGAAAGTAATATAAATCAGTGTAACTACTCTTAAATTGAACAGCCCCAAACGTTAAAACATATTCTTTCAAGTGTCCATTTAATGTAGACAGAAGTCAGTCGCCTCAATTTGGCCAAAAACATTATTTTATATAATGATTATCTGTACCCATGACTTTGTCCACGTGCAGTAATACCACCAAGAAAAATAAATTTTTTTTGGCTTTTTGGACCCCTGAGATCGTGTCGGAGAATAATTCTCAAATATTAAAGTCGTAGAAAATTAAATTTCCAATCGCTAAGGTGGTCTCCGATTTTTCGAGGACCCTTCCGTTGAAAAGTCTGTTTAAAAAGTCAGCAAACCAAAAGGTTTAAGAAAAACGCATGCTTTTTGTATAACTCCTAAACTATGCAACCTGCAGAATTGGCTGTGTCCGAATCCAATTAGTATCTCAAATTATGATTATGTAGGTGCTACCAGTCTAAAGTTATAAGCAGAAACGTGCACAAAATAGGACGAATAGGTGGCTTTGGTCACTGATGTCACAACTTTTAAACCAAGTGACTTTTTCGTATGTGGATTTCTTCTAAACCTTGCCGAAGACATTCTGCATCTAACGGTTCAAATCCCAGCTTTATATACGTTCAGCCGTTATTATGTACAGATTATTAATAAATTTACACTATTTTCCAAATATTTTACTCAATTATATGAAGGGAAACGTTGAAACAGAGAGGTTGACTTCCAAAATACTTTCCTCTCAATGTATTGTTTTCCAAATGTTATCTTTGAAGTTCAAATTTAAAAATAAGTTGTAGAATATTGCCACTTAAAAGAATTTCCTGTATAATCCACTCAAAGTAATCAGTGATAAAATGTAAGAATAATTAGTAAAGTCAGATTTAATTACTCAACTTAAAGTGTATCCAGTTGATGAATGAGTTTGAAATTGTTAAACGACTTTATAATATCGTGTTTTATAAGGGATTAGAAATAACGTTAAAAGAAGTTGAATATCTTTAATCTTTAAAACGTAAGGTAATATAATTGACTTTGCTTTTATACAAATTAACATCACGAAAACATTCTTTCTACTGAGCCTTTTATAATAACTAAATTATCTCTGCTTACAGCTTTCATTACCTCTCATGTCTTCACAACTTTTGATGAGGCTTGGACTCAATTAAATCTTGTTGTCTACATAAACCTTTATGTACTCTGATCTTCTAAATTCCATCTTTTTGCGAACTAAATATTTTATTTTTTACAACTTTTTTACCTTCGATGAGGCTTGGACTAAATTAAATTTATTTGTCTATTTAAATCTTTGTCATAACTCTGGTCTTCTCCTTCCCCTGTATTTGCCATCTTCTTCTCGGTCTGAACTTTCTTCTATGACCATCTATTTGTCCTACACAATTATATTTACACTTTCTTAATAAACTTCACCATAGATACAAGATATTCTGCACAGATTTTAATTGGAGTACGAAAATGTTCACGTACTATAGCTTATAATATGTGTCCAGTATTGCCAAGTTGAGCGGTAGATAGTGAGGGTACGGTTAGTTCACAAAAAAGAGGTAGGCCTACTTCGCATTCTCTTCAGCTGAACTTAATAACGAGTTATTATAATAGAGGTGAAAAAGAACCAGCATGACTTAGGACTAATCCTACAAATTATGAAATCAGCTGTTCCTACAGTGGGAATGCTAATAAGAAATAGCCTACACGCCAGATAAAGGTGTTAGAGTAAACCTCGGTTTAGTGCTCCAATATTGAAAATCTACCTATAGCTTATCTGTGTGTATTTTATATAAACAAATAGCATTTTTAAACTAATTATAAGCCTAAATTTTCTGTAAATTATTCGTAAATTTCAGTATTTTTCCTGTTACTTGACGCCATGATATATATAATAGGCAGTAGGCCTAAGCGTATAGTTTTCTTTAATTTTACTTTCCAGATCAAATTATATATATATACGGATTGTAAACTACACAAATCATTAATCAATACTTGATTTGGAAATAATTTTATTAAATTTGTCGTATGTACATTTCGTTGCTATAGTCAACCCTCATCACATTTTGTTTTAGTGCTACAATCCCATCGTACACACATGTTGGTGACGTCAGCATTATGAAGTGACGTGAATTAAATCTTCTACGTATTTAATACATCTAGGCCGTGTGTACGGTTGTACAAATATACATTCGTTGACTGTTACAATATTCGATTCGAAGTAAGCTATAAATGTTGCCTTCAACTTGATAAGCCCAACTCGTCGTATTTCATAATAACTGTCATTTCCTTTTATGGAAGGGCTGTGACAGGTGGAAGGAAGTGTCTTCATTTGCTGGACCACATTACGCGTTCAAAGCATGAACGTACATGTTAGGCTAGGTTGACAGTTAAGCATCTACCGCCGAGAAACATTTATCTTTAACAAGATTTTCTGTCGAGACGATAAAAAAGTGCGGTTATTTTACTGCGAGATAGATATTTTGCACTTTATGAGTTGTTTAGTTTGCCATCTTTGCTCGTCACAATACGTTTTAACTGGATTGAATTTTAATTCATGTTGCAATTATTTCATTTAAACATTACTTACAGAGTTCCTTGCCGTATGAATAAACGGATCGCATTTATTATAAACTTGTACACTATAAATTATTTCAAGTTAACATCCGAAAAGAGTAATTCAAAACCCTCTTACAACGCAACCCTCTCTAGATCTCATCACTTTACGATGCTTCGATTTCCTTGCAGGTTTTGTAAACATCTCGTCCTCAAATTCTCTTACAGGTTTTGTAACCAGCTCTTCCTGGAACATCACTTTTCGACTCTCATAGCCTGAAATTCTCTTGACAAGCTTCCTAACTAGTTTTTTCTGAAGCCTCAACTTTCGTCTCTTCTTCAATTTCTCTTAAAGGTTTTGCAACCAGCTCTTCCTCAAGCATTACCTTTTGACTCTCGTAGCCTTAAATTCTCTTATAAGCTTTTTAACCAGTTTTTCTTGAGCCTTACCTTTCGCCTCTTCCTTAAATTTTCTTACAGGTTTTGTAACAAAGCTTTTCCTGAAACATCGCTTTTTGATTCTCGTAGCCTTAAATTCTCTTATAAGCATTGTAACCAGTTCTTCATCAAGCCTCAACTTTCGACTTTCGTATCCTCAAATTCTTTTACACGTTCGTAACCAACTCTTTCTCGAACATCTCTTTTCGACTATTACAGCCTGAAATTCTCTTAAGAGCTCCATAAACATCTCTTTCTCAGCATCAAATTCCCTTCTCCCTTTCTAGTATCCTTTTCTCATCTGTCTGTAGTAGTAGATCTCTTAACTAGAAAGAAGTCTGAGTGAGGAATGTGTACACGATTGCCAGGGCTGGGTTCAGTCTACAGTTAAAGCAAAACTAACGTTTATGAGTGTTACACTTCCTAGCAATTTTGAATAATTTTTTGTAAGAATAAACATTTTTCGATGTCTATTCTACACACTTGCTCCCGACGGAAATTATAAGCTTGTTAGAAATTATAAGACAAGAACATAACAAGAATATTGCGATGTCTCTTCCTCTAAAAGTTTTTTTTTCAATTACACTCTTGTACACCTATTGTATGGCGTTTTAAAGACCTCATTAAAAATAGTACTAATATCCAGGAAATTATTGTTTTGGCGTAGCAAGAATGTTTTCTCTGAAAACAATTTTCGGAGCTTATTGACCTAATTTTTCTAGCTTCAGATTATTTTTTTGTGTTTACAGGGAGGACGTAGCAGCCAAGCGTATTTGTCTAGCGGAGGTGGTTCTCCTGGTCCAGGTGGATATCCTCCACAACCTCCACAATCGCCATCCCAATCCTCAGGGAATCCTCCACCATCCTCTTCCACGTCGTACCAGTCAACGCCATCTCCTCAGTCCAGCAATTCTCCTGGCTCGCAATATCCACCTTATCCTCAAAGATACCCAACACCACCGTCGGTGCCCTCATCTGGTACTCAAGGACCATCTGGAAGATCGTCTTACCCTCCTCATCAGGTAATTTACACTTTATGGTTGATTAGTAATGGTTAGTAGAATGTTTCAGATTGTAATTTTAATATTATTAGAGACATTATCTATGTATGTACAAATTCAGCTTCCGTATGTTTGTGCTCGCAAAACTCTAATACTATTCGACCGATTTAACTAAACATTTCACAGTTTGTTCATGTTAATGCCAGGAGTGTTTAGACATTACAATTACTACAGTCTAAGGGGTGGAAATGGGGTTGCTACCCCTATACAATAAATATAAATTGAATAACTTCCTACAATCTATGAAGCTAAAATTATGGAACATTATTATTATGTGATATAAACATTTGTAATTAGATTTCTAAAGTAAAGGTGTGAAATGGAATAACTACCCTTACAATTTAATAATAACGCATACAGTTACTTTTTCTATATACTCAAAAACTGCTCAACTAATTACTAAAAATTTCACAATTTACACATATTAGTCCCAGGATTGTTTAGAAAATATAGTCACTGCAATAAAAGATGTTGAAGTGGGATAACTACCTCTATACAATAAATACAAACTTCCTACACGCTATGTAGCTCAAATAATTGTATAATATTATTCTTAAGGGTCGGCTCTAGTAAAACAGAAAGCAACCTTCGACTTCCTATAGCGGCGGTAGGTTACGCGGACATTGCTCATCCTAAATCCATTAAAAACCCGCAATTGTTCAAATAGCGTTTTTAAAAAAATACCAAACTCTTGGGGACAAAATTCTTCATCCGAATGGCTTGGTAATTTTTCGCTACAATTAATAGTTACAACATAAAAAAATACTAAAAATCAATGTTTTAAATTGTTAATAAATATTAAACAAAATATTTTTCTTAATTTTTAAAAAGCCATTTGCATGCATATTGACCATAGCTTTAAAATGACATATCGTTTATAATTTTCCGATCAAAAATAAAGGAATAATTTGGATTTTAATTTAACATTGGTCTTATGGAGTGTCAACCAACATAGCCGACAGCTAGAGCCGACCATTAAGTGATATAAAAACCATTTTCAACTCGATTACTTAAGCCAAAATAATAAAATAGAATTAAATAAAAATTTATTAAAATGGGATAGCTTCTCATATAAAATAAATTGCATTAACATTAAACACCCGTTTAATAAGCGCGCGTCCGCGCCTACCCTGATCATAAGAATCTTATTTTAACCAAAAGATCTTCAAAATTGCTACTATTCAGGCGTCTTCAATAATGTAACAGATAAGTTACAAATTTTAAAAACCCCCGAACGGCTGAACTGATTTTCTTGAACACTATCGCCTTAATTTAGTCACCTTAAAAAAAAAATCGGTTCATCCGTTTAGGACCTACGGTGCCACAGACAGATACACAGCCACACTCGTCTGAAACTTATAACACCCTCTTTTTGCATCGGGGGTTAAAAACTTGCAAAAAGTTAAGACTTTATGGAATAAAATGTTGTCAAAGCTATTTTGTAAAGAATATAAATACTGTAAGCTAATGTTTTTGTTACTTACTTCATGAGTCCTTACTTCATGACAAAAGTACTAAAGAAGGATCCGGGGAGTGAAGAGGCAATTCCAATAAACAAAATAGGACCTACACATTGTACACATGTTGGTTTTCTAAGTCACTCGAACGAGTTCGTTAGCCAAAAAAGTCCACCAACCGAAAGCACGTTCTCTGACCTTAAGTAGATTTTTCGTATTATTGGTGTTTATCTAATACAATTAATACAGAGTATTATTCCGATATTTTGGTTTTTACACGACCTTATAAGTCATCTGGTTTCCCCAAAATCGACCTGAATTTATACCTCGCGCAAAAATTCGTGGCGGCTGAGAGCTTAGGACGGTCGGGGAGGTGTCCCTACCCCCACGGTAACTAGAACAAGACGGTATGTATCACGCGCAGGTCGTTGGTGGCTATGACGTCACTGACACCGAAGCGCCCGGCATCTCTACAGCGATTCGATTTCGCCAGTGACAAGCTTCTTAAAAACATCACCCTACACGACTATTGGGTGAACGGAAAATATACAATCTTTTATGGGATTACATATACAGTACACTCTAGAGAATCTTGAGGTGCAATTTTTTTATAGTAAAACCTTTTTTATCGACAGTAAATTCATAGTTATTCATTATAAAAAGATGTACTTGCATATAAAAAAATTTAAGGAAACATTTTGTTGATTTGTTTGAAATTAATAGTATGAATGACCTAAACCCAATTAATAAACTTAAAATGGAAATATTCAAGGTCAAATATTAAGGGATAACAATAGCATAACAAATAGTAAATACAACAAAACAGGTACTGTAATCATGACCTGGGCATTCACATGTGGGCCTCTAAACTTGTCTTCAATAAGATCATAAAAAATGTCAATTAACTTTCATTTCGTCAAAACTGATGACAACATCCTTATGAAAATCTTCATATTTTATAGCTTGCCCTTTAAGACAGTATATTCATACTAATGTCTAATTGAGAAAGCCGCCTTGCTATGGTTGTCTCGCTTGGGACGGGATATTTTAATGTTTCCCTTAGATATGATAATCCTTTTTTAGAGATGCATCTGATAGTTACTGCTTTTGCTACATCATCAGCCGACCAGTTTGAACATTTCCCCTTTAATACATATTGCTACTGACATACGGTAAATATTTTTTCATATTTTTCTAATGATTGTTTGAGTTTTGATATAAGTACACTAGTATTGTTCAGTTTATTTACAAGTACAGGTAATTTATTTTATTTTTTTTTAATTATTGTCGTTTTCATATAAAAGAGCCTCTACCGTAGATAAATCACCAGATATAGGTCGTGTTAAATTTAAATTGGAAGAATTAGCTTCCTGATCATCAGGTGTGTTTTGAATATTTACACTGTCTGCTGAATCATGTAGCAAAGATTTTATAATATTTTTAGATTCACGATTTTCGGCTCGTTGAGATAATGTGGGGGGGGGGGGTGTTGTGGTGGCAATTGGTATTTTTTGTGTTGGAACTGTCTTGGGTTTTAAAATGTGTTTTTTTAGGTAGGTTTGTTTAATAGTTCACTTTTTAAGTCTCTTTCAAAATCTGTCGTTAAAAAATGCTCAGAGCAAATCCGCGCTGTAAGTGAATTAAAATTATCTTTCCTTTTACAAAAATATACCCACTGTTTGTGTAGTTTATCTTTAGGAAATTCCTAACCTCTTTGCGTGATCCGTATGATTGGTGCAACCGGCAACTGCACAACAAGGCATTTTGTTATAAAACACTTAAATATACACACACTTAAACTTAAAATATAATTATACACTGTTTAGAAGAAAACTATACTACACATCACACACACATATGTGTAAAAAATACACATAACGAACCCAGCAAATCGTTGTTTGCGTAAATAGTTAGTGCAAGTCAATCTGCTTCTGCTAGGCGGGAAGCATGAGACGGTGTCAGTGACGTCATCTGATCTCAGAGTTACTGCGCAGCTGTCTCGTGACACATACCGTGTAGTTCTAGTTACCGTGCCTACCCCTAATTAGCCCTCGCTCGGCAGCTCCGGGTTTTGGTCATGAGTCACCTCTACTGGGCCCAAGGCACAGTCTGTACAATTTGTTGCATTTCGCCATAAAGTGTAAAAATAACGTCATTTTTGTAATCTGCATCAAATAACAAGAACATTAAGTCCAAACACGATATAATTGCGATGCTATTAAGTATTCACTTTGTTTTAAAATAAAAGACAGTTTACAGAACAAGGTATATTTTTAAGATTATTTA